>RJWT010018818.1:0-18697 GCA_004365215.1 Cuniculus paca
GTCCCTCTTCAAACAGACCAGGTGGTGAAAGACCAGTCGGAAGTGCTGGTGTCTATTTTATCTCTACCTGAAGGTTTTTCTCTTAAGCTGAAAATGAAGCTTATGGTCTTGATACAGCTCAACTGTTTTAAAAGGAAAGAGAAACATTCTAGAGAAATAATTTTAAAGACCAAAAATTATGGTTTAATAATGTTAACACCATTGGTTATAACCTAAAATACAAAAATCAGCAACAGAAAATGACCCTTTAAGTGGTCCTACTCACAGACACAAATACACACACACACATTTTGGTTTCCCTATGGGCGCAAGAACTTTCTCTGTTCACAGCACTTGCTTTAGGAGAAAACAAACCCCTATGTCACTAATTCATTAGGAATAGTGTATAATTTGAGCGACTGATTCAACAAATATGTTGTGTGTGTAATAGGTGCTTGCGATGTGTTCATGAAAAAACTCCAAGAATCCCTGCCCTTGTGGAGTTTACATCCCAATGGGGGAAGACACATAATAATCTCATGAAGAGTAACTACACTGCATGCTGAAAGTATGAGAGTGGCAGGTACTGAACAGAGTGGACATCACTAAGAAGCTGAAGGCATAGCAGAACGGAGCCCTCACAGAACTGCTGTGCAGGCTGCTGGTCAGAACTGCAGCAGAAGCCAGAGGCCGACCCACAACCACAACACTCAAGGGAAGCGTCCAGTGTGGCTGCGGCAGCCTCAGCGGGTTGGGAGAGAGAAGCTCCGAGACTGGGGAGAAGCACAACGGGGACCCCGATTCCCCCTTCCTGAAGACTCCCTGCCAAGCCGGTTTTGTCTTGAAAGGTGTCACATCTCAGAGTATTTGTCCTACTGTTTGACTTTTCTAATTCGCAGAAGCCACCCTGCAAATCTCTGTTGCCACCTCCCATTCCTAACATTTAACTTAGAAATGCTTTCCAGGCATAGCTTGCTTTTTTTATTTGATGAAAAGATCTCCATTTTGGTGAACTTCCTGCCCTCTGATGAATGGGGTAAACTTTAACTTTCTGTTGGCTGTGTAATTGTTGGCTCTTAAAAGTGGCATTTGCTTTTTGTTCAGACAGAAAACTTCTCCAGCTACTTTCATCACAACTGTGAACTTTACCAACCACAACATTAAAGGGGATCGAAACATCCTGCCCCAAAATATGCTACTTTGGCATACTATTTTGAATTGAAAGCAACTGAAAAACAGCAAATAAAGGGCTCTCAAACTCTCTTTCTGCGTAAAACCAGGGCATACATTTCCTATGCAACGGTATACCTACGGTACCAGAAAGAAGAGAACATTCTTATAACCAGAGGTATCAAATCTGAGCCAAGATAATTCTACACAATGCTTATCTTCCTTAGTTTCTCCCATAAACTGTCTAGTGACATTCCCACAAATGATCGTCCAGAAGCCAAACCCTTACTTTCATCTAGTCATTTCTAACTTATACTCTTTTTAAAATAATATATAAGCCTCCAGTCTAATCACTTCTCTAGAGTTTTTACTTCTCCTCTATAAGCCTCCTATGTCATGTAAAAACATTAACAAATAAGATTTGTATGCATCTTTCTCCTGTTAATCTTGTTAAATCCTATTAAATTCCAGGCCAGGTACTTTAGAGAACAAAGGCAAAGTAATTTTTCTCCCTACAATATTTCATCTCATTCCAATTCCTAGTTCCTCATCCTCCATCTTCTAAGCCTCAGGCCTCTTTTCTGTCCCAACTAAAAAGGACAATTACTTCCTATTATTTAGAGGCACATGTATACCCTGTGCCAACCAGCTTCCTTTTCCATCTTGGTCATTTAAAAGCATTATTACCAGAGAAAGCTACAGAAAATGTTTTATAAAATACATTTACCTGCGTATAATAAATATATAGGGATAATGCCATTTTTTAGCCAATTTTTTCTCTTTTTGGGTGGGGGCACAGGGTCTCGCTATGTAGACCTGACTGGCCTAGAACTCATGGTGCTCCTCCTGCCTCACCTTCCAAGTGCTGGGAGTGCAGGCATACACCACCACATCTGGCTCAATTTTTTCTCTTATTGGACATAGAAGAAGCTACATTTTCTAACTTATCTTGCAGTTTTACTGGGACCACATTGAGGCAGGAGATAAGGGCATACAGCTGGTTGACTGGCCAAGTGGGTGTGACTTGTCAATCATAGAGTTCCAGGACATAAGCACAGAAAAGTTTCCAACCTCTGCCCCTGGTACCAACCAGAAAGTGCTATCTTCAGTTCTCCTGGCATGAAATCAAGCTGGTTTGGGGTAGAATGGCCTCTAATATCAGAATAAGAGATACAAAAGACAGCAGCCATTAACCTCGTGGCCACTGTGGTCTCTTTCTCAGTGGTCCTGTTACTCTATAGAGTGTTCTTCGTTTCCTACCTTTAAATGGCTCATACTCACTCTGCAGAGCACACTTCTTATCTTTAATCAACATAAAAATTTGCTACCTTTTGCACTTGACCAGCTCTTTGTTTAGGACAACAAGAAAAGAGTCTCTACAAGGACCCCATAGCACCCCGGGATCCCAGTAACAATGTAACTCAGTACTAGCCAGTGAAGAGTGAACGAAAGTGACATAAACCACTGCCACATCCTAACATTAAAAATGTATCATGTAACCGAGCACAGCAGCACAGCCCAATACTTGCAGGGAGGGTTGCAAGTTCAAGACCAGCATGAACTACATAGCCAGCTAAAGCCAACCTGCACTACTTAGCAAGATACTGTCTTTAAATAAAACAAAATAAAAAGCGCTAGGGATGTAGCTCAGAGCTAGAACGTGTGTGCAGCATGCCTGAGGCCCTGGGTTCAAGCCCCAGTATTGAAAAAAATCTTGGATACATGAGGCTGTATCACAAGAAGTAACTGTGTCCCAGGGTCTCCAGAAGAAGACCTTTATTGACCCACATTTATAGCAATTTTGGTTGTGCTAAGCCACTGACACCACTGCATTTCAGACTTCTTAGTTTCTATTATATAACCAAGAGTTCTATTACTTTACCCTTATTCAATTCTTGTTCTGCTCTTCTGCACCCCAACAAACATTTCACAGACAGAGAAACCCGGGTCAGTGAAGGTAGGGATCTGACTAATCCCTGCAGGTACTAAATGAGGTAGCCAGTCTGGTCCTCTCCCCACACCTACTATCCTGTGGCCAGATAAACTTTGTTCTTTGTGGTACAGATGAGGAAAACAATCTCTTTCCCTCTACCCTCCTAGGTTCTCCTATAAATTAGACTAGCAAAAGACTAATTAACAAGAGAAAAACAAACAAGTTCATACACATACATAGACGCATATGCATACACAGGAATACGCATGTGTGTGCAAGGTGAGGAACTCAGGGCGTCATTAGAACTTGGGCCTAGATACACATTAACCAAGGAAAAACACATTCATAGAGGACGAACAAAACAAACAAAAGGGACTCTCAGCTTCTAGAATAGCAAACGTGGAGCAGTACACGTGGAGAGTGGCAGGGAGGACAGTAATGGAAAATAAGGGTTGGTCGGTAAGGTGTGTAACGTAGATTCCTCTGGTGCCTTCTTCAGGCTAATAAGGGCCCATGGTTGTCTCTGGTGATTAACTTTTGTGTTTCCTGGGACAGAGCAGAGGGAGGATGCCTTTCTGATGTACTACTTTCAGGCAAATAGGAGGAAGACAGCCAGGTGTGGTGTGGTGGGCCTTGCCTATAGTCCCAGCACTCTGGGAGGCTGAAGCAGAAGGATCTCAAGGTCGAGCTCAGAGTAGACAATTTTGCAACTTACACTCTTCTCAGAATAAAAAAGGGCTGGGGATGTAGCCCACTGAAAAGGCTCTGAGATCAATCCTTAGTGTTGGGGAGGGGAATAAAGGAGGAAGAAAAAAGAGCTTTTCTTGGATTTGCATCTTTCTCAATTGCCTTCAGCTCAAAACAATCCTTATGCCAAAGTGGTATATTTGGGGGTGACATACTCAGCTGGAATAGAGTAGTAGCCTACAGCCTTTATTGAAGCAATCATCCTGAAATGCCATACACTTAATCTCTTCATAAAAGTTGTAACTGTCATAGCAAAATGAAACTTAAAAATAAGATTTTTTTTTCCTTTTGAGACAAGTGGCTTTTCTAAATATCCTCAGACCTAAGGTTTACACCATCCCGCCCCTCTCCTCAGCTCAGATGAATGACAGAAAATGCAGGTGCCAGCACCAAGGGGTCAGTGTCCAATTTTATTCCCACAGGGAAGGGAGGAGACCCAAGTTCAGGAAGGGAAAGAACAGCTCCGGCTGTCCATTGTTTCACGGTATTCCCTCCCTGCCCTGTTCCCGTCTAGGAAAGACCCTGACACACCTATGCAGGGTGAGACACTGATTTGGAGAATGGAGGCCGCTCCAATTCCCCAAAGCTTTGAATAAATCCATGGGGAATCCAAGGAACTTGAGTGGCTGCTAACAGAAACGCCTGTCCCCCCAGCCCCCCTGGAAGAGCAAGAGTGTGAACACAGGACACTACCACTGAGAGAGAGCCTCAGCCCTGTTTATTTTTTATTCTGAGACAGAGTCTCATGAAGGTGCCCAGGCAGGATTCAAACTTGCGACCCTCCTGCCTCAGTCTCCTAAGTAGCTGGGATCACAGGTATACATCCACCACGTCTGCTCCCTTTTTTCTCAAACTTCCTAAAACGTATATATCTTTCAACAAAGATCATTTATTCATTTGTTTTAGCTAATGGAACATTTTATAGTCATAACACCAAAAGTTCCATGGGAGGGAACAATGTGTGGGAAATTTTTGTGCTTATCTTCCCAGTTCAAGGGACAGGGCAGCTGCAGTGGTCACAGACATCTTGAAGCACAGTGAGTATGCGCAGAAGGGGTGTTGTCTGGGATGCTGCTGATTCGAAGACTGACCTCAGAGCTTTGTGCCTAAAGTGTGTTATGCTGTGTTATGCTGTTGTTCTGAATGCACTTACCAGTGTTTTTCATATTAAGCCACAGTTTTTGCCTGGCACTGTATAATGCAGATCAGAAAAGAACATGCAGAAGGAAATAGAAGCTGGCCTTCCCTTATCACAGCCTTAAGAGTCTGCTTTCTTATCTCCTCACCTCCCCTCATGTCCCCAGTCAGGGATATTGGAAACTCAATATTATAATCCCAATAGTAATTCCTTATAAAATTATAATCCTTTATCTCATCCTCCTCATGGTCCAGAAAGTTCCTATTTGTAATCCCATTGAGACGTTTCTGGAATCCAGTGAGTTAATTCCCATCTACTACCTCCAATGCAACCCACGGCAAGAGTAAAGACACCAAGACATATTCAAAGTTATGGGCAGCCAAGGGATCCTAAGCCCAATCCACGTGAGGATAAATGGACAAAGGCTTTGATCCAAGGCCTCTCCCACAATTTATTATTTTGTGAAGAAGGGAGTGGTTCAAGGATGAGTGACAGTGAGGATGGCGGGAATTACCTGAGTAACTTGAGCCGGCTGCCAGGTGGGGAGAAAAGCATCATGCAGGGACAATGATATGCAGAAGGACCAGTCTGTATAACTCAATTGGGATAGCATACGAATGAATTTAGGAGGCCGTTGTTTCAGTTTCTGATACATAAACCTTTGTAACCTGGGAAGTCACAGCCTCTTATTTTGAGGTTAGTACCCAGTTGACATTCCTGGAGTTATCTGGCTCTGCCATCCTGCTGTGTTCAACTGATTTACAGAGAACACGGGAACATGAAGGAAACAGGAAATTGTCGGTTGGCCTTAAAGATTACATATCAGTACCTTAGCCATTCTTATTTGCATTGCTTAGAGCCAGTTGAAGGGAGAAGGAAATAGCATAGCCAACTCTTCATATCAGTACATAAAGAGAGGGGCCGGTTTAAACAATGTGGCAGTAATAGTTCTACATTCAAGGAGAGCCGCCCACTTGGTCTTCTACAAGGCAGACTTGACCTTGGGCACTGGACATTCCAAAAGACTATGAACAAGCCTCCTTCAAACCTTCATCCTGTGGAGCTCTAAAGGGCACTCTCCTTACTACCTCCAGAGTTTGGAGTTTCTTCACTTGAGAGCTCACACCTACCTGCACAAACTTTTCTTTTGTTAATCTGTCTACTGTTGATTCACAGGCCCTACCTTAGGAACCCGAGATGGGAGAGGAAAAATTTTCCTTCTGACATAAGCTATCTGTCTCAATTTTCTGACTTTGATGGTGGTGTTGTGGTCATATAGGGGTGTATCTCTGTTGGAAGGGATGTTGGCTTCTATGAACCCTACTGTCATGATGATTACAGGAGTTAAGTTATAAGGTGACCAGAGTGTGTACTCCATCACCAAGGGGAGCGGCAATTACCTGGCAGTGGAGAGATGAATAATGATGGTGCAGCTGGTGGAGCATGGAGAATCCCCCTAGCTCTGACCCCAGGAGCTCAAACACGTGAAACCCCCATGTGATAATGGCCACTCCAGTGAGGAGCAGAGGGTGAAACTTTGAGGTAACAGCCTCATATCCTCATCACAGGCCATTAGTGTCACCATTCTAGTACCCACTTGAGTCCCCCAAAGTGAGGCTAAGGATAAGGCAGAGCAGATGGGGACTGCTGAATGTGTAAACATCCTGTGCAGATAATAGGTCCTAATAAAATCCATTTGTGGGAACTCCAAAGATTAACATCAAATAAGAATTTTTCAGATTTGCTGTTATCCACTTACCTGTTTGCTTTTTTTTGTAATATCAGCTGACAAAGGAAGGTACTATAGAGAACCAACCAAATTTATAACATAGTCTGTTTTCCATGACAAATGACTTAATTTTGGAAACAACTTTGATTTTTGGCTTGCTGATCCCCTGCTGATGAAGAGATAAATGCTGCTCTTCTCTGGGATATATTTTAATTCAATTTCATAAATTAATTTGATGCAAAGAACCCATTAACTCCACCTTTGTTTTCTGGATGCTTCCCTTTATTGCCTGGGGATCTTGCTGATCCTCACAGATTACCCAGGGTGGCTCTTGGCTTTGATACACTTAAAAAGCCCAGTGGGACTTCTAGTTTCTTCCTCACCCCTTCTGTATCAGCCATAACTGCCCAAGTTTATGTCCTATTTGTTGAGTATCACTTTAGGCTTTATTTTCACTGTATGTGGGATTTTTATCACCATGAATTGACCCAATTGCTGTGCTCGTTTAATTATATTGCCTTTCTTACTTGGATAAATTGTTGAAAATCTTTAGAAGACATTTTTAGAGAGTGATCAGACTGGTTCCCAGGCTTTTAGTCTTTACATTTAATTTTATTTAAAATGAGCATGCTTATAAACAAAACAAAATTCAGGCATGGAAAATTCTTGGAATATATCTAAATGATTTTTTTCTAAATGAATTTATATAATATTCATAATGGGAAAATACAATCACTTTGTTAAGTAAAATGAACACTGAAATTATCTTTTCAAAAAAATCTTATGTCTTTGAATCAGAGAGAAAATAGGGTAGCCCTAGTTTTATGCAATATTTTTTTCAAAAACTATGAAATATTTCTCTGATGCAAGTTTTTTGGGTTTTTTTTTTTTTGAGACAGGGTCTATGTAGTTCAGGCTGGCTTTGAACTCGCTATGTAGCCCAGACTGGCCTCGAATTCAAGGCAATCTTTCTGCCTCAGCCTCCTGAGTGCTGGGATTACAAGCATGCACCACCATGCCCAGCTCTGATGCAGATTTTGGTTTTTTGTTTTTTTGTTTTGTTTTGTGATGCTGAGAATTGAACCCAGGGCCTTGTCCCTGCAAGGCAAGGGCTCTACCACTGTGCCACATCTCCAGTCCTGCAGATTTTATTTGGTTCTCACTATAAAACTAATGACATGGGACTCCAGGTGTAGGTCAGTGGCAGAGTGTTTACCTACCATGCGTGAGGCCCTGGGTTTAATCCCTAGTACTGCAAAAGTTAAAGAAAAGATACGGTTTCATTTGAAAAAAATTCCTTTTCGTTATTGTTTTGGTACTGGGGCTTGACCCCAGGCCTTTGCACTGAGCTACATCCCAGCCCCTTTTTATTATTTTGACACAGGGTCTAAATAAGTCAATAAGTCACCTAGATTGGACTCCAACCGGCAATCTTCCTGCCTCAGCTGCCCGGTTCACTAGGATTACAAATGTGCTACAGTACCTGGAAAATTCCCTACTAAAGTGAGCTTCAATAGAAGTGATAAGAACATTCCCAGGTCCCACGTGGTAGCGCATGCCTATAACCGCAGCACTCAGGAGGCTGAGGCAGAAGGATCACTGTGAATTCAAGGCCAGCCTGGGCTACATAGCAAGTTCAAGTCCAGCCTGAACTGCATAGTGAAACCTTGTCTCGAAAGAAAGAAAGAAAGAAAGAAAGAAAGAAAGAAAGAAAGCAAGCAAGCAAGCAAGCAAGCAAGCAAGCAAGCGAGAGACAGAGACAGAGACAGAAAGACAGAAAGACAGAAAGACAGAAAGACAGAAAGACAGAAAGAAAGACAGAAAGAAAGACAGAAAGAAAGACAGAAAGAAAGACAGAAAGAAAGACAGACAGACATAATCCTAATCCTGTAACACCTTTAATATTTTCAGATATAAGCCTGGCACAGTGGCATATGCATTCCCAACTACTCAAGAGCCTGAGGCAGAGGATTGCAAATTCCAGTCCAGTTTTGGCAACTTAGACTCTGTCTCAGTATAAAAAAAAAAAAGGGCAAAAGATGTAACTCAGTGGGTAGAGCACTTGGCAAGTATGTGTGAAGTTCTAGTTTCAAACCCCAGTACTTGGCGGGGGATTACAGATAAGCAATGGATAACATATTTCCTGTTAATGAAAGACTCATTCATTCATCTATCCGTCCATTCACCCACTCACCAGGGCATCCTATTCCTGAGCCCAGTGGGGTCCAGGGAAACAACTGTGAACAAGTTAGGCCCATCCTTGCCACTCTGAAGCAGGCAGGCTGATGGGCATGCAGCAGCTAAACAGGCTACTGTCTTAAATCTATTCAGGCTGCAAAACAAACTATCATAAAGCAGGTGACTTGTAAACAACATTTATTTAACACAGTTCTGGAGGTTGGGCAGTCCAAAATCAAGGTGCCTGCAGATCCAATGTCAGTTGAGAACCTGCTTCTCAAAAAATGGCCAATTTCTCATTCTCCCTGTAGCAGATGGGGCAAGGGGCCTCTCTAGGGGGTCATTTACAAGGGTACTAACTCCCCTCACAAGGACATGTGAGCTAATCACCTCCAAACTCCATCACACTGGGCATTAGGTTTCAACATACAATACTGGCAGGACACTAAAACAATCTGTGGCAGTTGCCATGAGCAATTACAAGGCAGGGGGACAGTTCAGAGAATCCTGAGAGTGTACAGCAGAGGAGAGGCAGCTAGAAGTAGTGGACAGTACCTTTGGATGATGTCCTGATGAACAAATGATTGATTGGTTTTTTAATTTGTAGTTGAACTGCCCAGGTCGAGTTGAAACTTGCGATCCTCCTGCCTCGGTCTCCCAGAATGCTAAAATTATAGGTGTGCACTATTGCTACTGTGTCCAGCTGATAACATGGTTTTAGATGCAAATTCCCAGGTAAATCTCATCAGTCCAGCCCTTGGCTGAGGGATTAGGGCCTTTCCATCATAGTCCTTACTAGTGGATTCTGAGATCATGTTTCCACCCCTCCTGGAGAGCCGAGATCATATGTCAAATTCATCCAGTCCTCTCAATGCCTGGTCCAAGGTCTGGCACATTATCTTTCATAAATGTTTCATAATCTGTTTGCTAACAGGTAAGAAACTGTAAGTCTTTGTCTTCTACAAGGGTAAATGGAACGCTATGAAACTAAATAGTGATGCTCTAAAGAAAACCATTTCTTATTACTGGAGAAAACTAGTGGTGGTGGAAACCTAAAACAGTGTTATGTGAAAACTCGTGAAATAGGTCACATTCATGTAACTTACGAGCACTTCTAATCTCACAGCTTCAATGTCTGTACAGGGCTGCTAACCTGACTTGAAAGTGTGACTGGCAGAGTAGCTGCTCAGTAGGTATTTGCTGAATGAGTAACTGACTGGCTGACTGAATGAAAGAAATTGGTTATACCAACGAGTAATCAAGGATGGCTTCTAAAACCAACAGGTGCCCAGGAGTGTCCACTGTGAGCAGGGCTGCAAGGAGCTGGTCTTATCCCTGTTGGCTGATCAGCTCAGGGTAGAGCTCAGGACATCCGGCATCTGGCACACAGATCTTTATCTTCTTTTTTTTTTTAAATCTTCATTATAAACCTGCTTTGCTGCAGGCCAAAAGCAAGGACATAAATGTTGACACGATTCAAAGATAATGTCTACTGTGCCTGTGCTTCACTCCGTTCAGTAATTAGAAGTGCAGCAGGCTCAAGGATCCAGGCCAGGTGAAGACAACCAGCCGGTTTCAACAAAAATCTCGGCTATGTATAATAAACTCACACGGACATACTTTACAAATTCTTTTCATAAAGGGTGAATGCCAGGGGAACTGGTCTCAGATGCAGTAGCTGGTAGCCCTAGGCAAGGTGGAAAGGGGAGCCAGGGGCAACTCAGAGGTTTCTTCATCTTTTCTGAGAAGAAATATTCACCTCCTTACTTTCCCAAGAAGAACTCACATTTACCCCCTTTGCTTAGTTTCAGGACTAAATACACTCAATTCCGCAGTTATAGGATCTTGCCAGCAAAGTGAAATTCAGCACTGAAAATTCACTGCATGAGAACTATGAAAAAAAAAAATCAGTCAGTATGCTCTGGGATTGGCTGGTTATTTATGGGGATCTGTCCGTAAACAGGAAAACTGATATTTTTTCAAGGTGGTAATACAGGTTGAATTATGCCCCCCAAATTCATGTCTTAGTCATAACCCCCTCAACCTGAGAAAGTATACTTAGAAATAGGGTCTTTAAGAGGTACTCAAGCTAAAATGAGGTCGTGAGGGTGATCCCATGTCCCAAGTCCAGTGTGATTGGTGCTCTTATGTATATATTTGGACTCACAGAGGGAAGATGATATAGACAGAGATGACCACCCACGAGCAAAGAGAGGCCTAGAACTGATGCTTCCCTTGAAGTACTCAGAAGAAACCAACTCTGCCTATGACACTTTGATCACAGATTCTGAGTCCCCAAAGCTATGAGACAATAAATGCTAGTTACTGACACTTCCCAGTTGTGGCACTTGTTAATAGCTGCTCTAGGAAACTAATGCATCAGGAAGTGTGTATTTGATGGTGTAATTAATATGACAATCCTGCCTCTTCCTGTTCCCCTGCCATTTCAGAACTTGCACAAACTGATCTTTCAGATTTTGTAGCAATGAACAGCGATGGACCACACCAAATTCCCCAATATCTCCTTCAGTGTTAGGGGCCACAAAAGGCTGCCACTTCCCAGGAGACAATCTTCATGCCACCCTTCAGCTACCTCCCTGTTTTAGTCAGGAGTTACAAGAACAATTAAATACAGGACACAGAATTTATATTTTATGATGGTCACCCAGAGTTAAATACAAAGAAAGTGCAGGAAATCTGTCCACAACACTAAAGACCTAGAAAATTCAGCCAAAGGCCTGGATCCCACAGCAATGTTCCACATGAGGCCAGCTGAAGACCTAGAGCCCGCGACAGTGCCTCCCACAAGTCCAAGTGGAGGCCTAGAGCCCACGACAAGGACTCATGCAAGTCTATTTCATGAATCTGTGCTAGGAAGTCCCCAAGGTCAGTGGTGGAAGCTAGAAAGTCTACACCAGTGGGGTGAAGGATCTGTGCCAGTAGGTTGAGGGTTCTGCACTGGAGTCAAGAAGTGATGCTCAAAATAAAGACCAGGGCTGCCCTGAAAAGTACCACAGCCATCCTCAGTGAGAATGAGATCCCGAGCTACTCTGACAATGAGAACAGCTGAGTACATGCCAGGAAGCCAGCTTGACAAACCTCCTGGAGAGTTAACAGCACACATCTTCCCCTCCAGAGCTAGGAAGCAATGCTCAACAAAAGGACCAGAGCTCCCCCAAAGTGAACCACAGCCACTCTCAGTGACAAGGTCTTGAGCTCCTCAGATGAGAATGGCCAAGTTCATATCAGGGAAGCCAGTGCAACAAGCTTCTCCAGGAGAACCAACAGCTCCAAACACCACCACTTAGGAGAACCCACAATGTCTCTTTTTATGCTGACAACTTTCCTCAGGTGGGCCATCCACACTCAGCCTCATGCTGATTCAATTCAGCTGGTGTTAAGTTGACCATCAGTTTTTAATCCATAACAATCCACCCCTGGTCAATTTGATTACCATACACATTTCCTTAAACTAGTCTTTAGTGGCAGATTTGTAGAAAATTAACATGTCTTGGTCTGTTTAGATTAATACAATGATTACATATATATAATTCTTATTACACTTATTGCCACACCAAAAGCAAAACATTCAAAGGGTGACCAAGATTTAACATTAAAACACAATACTTTGATTAACCTGGTTACAAACATAAAAAAAAAATTCGAATCAAATTAAAAGAACTATTACAATCAGTCCTTGCTTCCCATTAAATTTTTAACATGGCATAGCAAGACTAAAATATGAGGCTCTCCTGCAATTCAAATATACTCTTCCCTTCAGGTGAAAGACTTCATTTTTCTATTGTCCTGTTCTTCTAAACAACTATGCTCTTTTCTGTTTCATCTTTGCAACCCCACAGTTCCACTAGAGCCTTTCTTCTGACCAAATGTTTTAAATTACTCTACTGGCTCTTTGCTCTAAATTTCCAACATAGATCTGGTCAGAGGCTCTCAGAAATAACCATGCTACTATCCCAACAGTGGACTGCACTGAAATTTTTCCACCACCTAGCTAATATCTCTAAACACAAGCAAAATGCAGGACAGCTTTCAGCCAAAGCACAATATATTTATTACCTGGACTCCAGCAGCTGATGTAGTCCTGCTCAATAGAAGCCTCCCAAACTTCATCTTAACCGGCAGCATTTCCATCAGTACTCTGATTTTCTGGGCTCCTACCAGTCTCCAATATGGTTTACAGCATACAAGGCCTGTCTTTTTGGCCAGTCTCTCAAAATCTTTCCAAATTAATTCCCAAGGCTCTTAAGCCACATGGCAGGAACATAACAGCAATGACCCCATTCTCAGTACCAATTTTTGTTGTAGTCAGAGGTTGCAAGGAGAAAAATTACATATAGGACACAGAATTTATAACACTATTTTTATAGTGGTCACCAGAGTTAAATACAAGAAAGTGCAGGACATCTGTCCACAACACTAAAGACCTAGAAAATTCAGCCAAGGGACTGGATCCCATAGCAATGTCCTGCATGAGGCAAGCCAAAGACTTAGAGCCCATGACAATGTTCCCATGAGTCCAACTGGAGGCCTAGAGCCCACGACAAGGACTCATGCAAGTCTATTTCATGAATCTGCGCTAGGAAGTCCCCAAGGTCAGTGGTGGAAGCTAGAAAGTCTATGCCAGCAGGGTGAAGGATGTGTGCCAGTAGGTTGAGGGTTCTATACTGGAGACAAGAAGTGACGCTCAAAATAAGGACTAGGGCTGCCCTGAAAAGTACCACAGCCACCCTCAGTGAGAATGAGGTCCTGAGCTACCCTGACAATGAGAACAGTCAAGTACATGTCAGGAAGCCAGCGTGACAACTTCTGGAGTTTAAACAGCAACCATCTTCCCCTCCGGATCCAGGAACCAATGTTGAAGTAAGGACCAGAGCTCCCCCAAAGTGAACCACAGCCACTCTCAGCAACAAGGTCTTGAGCTCCTCTGATGACAACGGCAGAGTTCATATCAGGGAAGCCAGCATGACAAGCTCCTCCAGCAGAACCAATGGCTCCAAACAACACCACTTAGGAGAACCCACAATGCCACACTCTTCCTCTTCATGTCTCTTTTTATGCTGGCAACTTTCCTCAGGTGGGCCATCTACATTCAGCACCATGCTGACTTAATTCAGCTGGTGCTAAGTTGACCACCAGTTTTTAATCTATAACACTCCCCTCACCCTCCACTTCCCTTCCATCCGGAGCTTTTACTGAAAACACAGAAAACTTCACATTTCTTTTCCTATTGCCAATGCCTCCACACCCCCAGCCTCACTCCTACTCCTCAGGGCAAACAGGCTGTCTGCCTCGAAGGAAATACTTGGCTAGTGATTCCTTTTGGCAAAACTAGATTATTCTTTTTCTCAACTCTCTCTGAACCATAAATCCATGCCTTTCGGCTTGGGCCTTCCACAGCCCATTCCACAGCAGATTTATTGCCCACTCCATCTTCCTTTTGCACTACTTAATCTGCTGTATTTTAATTGGGTAATAAAACTCTGTGTGCCACCCAGAAAAATTCCAGAGCAAGCAATCATCGGGGACATTCTCTCAGCAGCCAGTTTCTAATTATTTATTCAGGCCTAAAGCCTAATTCCACCCTTGAGTGCAGTGGTTCTGAGCTGCTGCACTCCCGATTTGTGAAGCTGGAGGATGAGCAGGGTGGCGATGGGATGACCAACAACTGGGGTCCCCTGCGAGCACATCTCTGCAGGAAACTGCCTCTGAGCAGGATGGTGTGAGTGCAGGGGTGAGACCTCCCTGCTGCTGTCACAGCAAATAAGGGGAAGCGCCTTGGGGCCCTGCTAAGTCCTATATTGCTCAGAATTAAGCTTGCCACAATAATAGGAAAGTGTCCTCCACTAGGCCACGCATAAGGGAAAAAAGAAACTGCTCAGTTCATACTATCAGGTAACTGGATGGCATCTAGAAGCTCATTTACTCAGGGTAAATTACAAATAAGAAGTTTACTATAAAATTAATTTGTGGAAATGTTAGACTAGAACATGGAAGAATTTTTATACTGTTGTGTCCATCCACAGATTAGGTCTTTCTAACTATGGCATAGAATTCAAAACTCTTAAAAGATTGAGGGTTAGGCATGTAGCTCAGTTGTACAGTGCTTGGCTAGCATGCATGAGGCCCTGAGTTCAACTCTAGCACCAGAAAAGTAATTAATTTTTAAGGAGAGAAAAGATTGATACATTTGACTATATAAGTATTAAAAACCTTTAAAAACATGCATCACCCCTCAAAAAAGAAAATGAACAAAATCAGATGATAAATGAGATTTAGAAAACTCAAATCAATAAGAAATATCAACAACCCAATAGAAAAAGGAACAGGGCTAGAGTGGAACACAGTGGTAGAGCCCTTACGTAGCAGTTTATGGCCCTAGGTTTGATGCCCAGCATTGCAAACTGGGAGGTGAGGTGAACATATTAAGAAAGAACTTGTCAAGGAAAATAACTTTAAAATTCAAATACTTTTAAAGTCCTCCAAACTAGAAATAAAAATTAAAATTACAATGAGATAACTATTTTGCACATATCAATCTAACAAAAACCCAATTTCATGCATTTTGTTGGTTGTATGAATTGGTTCAAATTTTGTACAGAGTAGAATTTAGAAGTATCTGTCTAAAGTACAAATAGTCCTGTGGTGCTTAATAACAAAAATATATACTAAGAAATTGACTAAGTGATTTTTGTTCTTATGTAAACATGGTAAAGTATTTTTATTCAAACTAAGGTGAATATGACACTAGTAGGTAATATAATCTAAGGCGATCACTATCAAATATGTAGTTCATTTGGTTTTTTTTTTGTGGTTGGTTAGTTGGCTGGTTTGAAGACAGAATCTCACTCTGTAGGTTAAGCTGTTCCTGAATTCACTATGTATCTCAGGATAGCCTCAAACTCACGGCAATCCTCCTGCCTCAGCCTCCTGAGTGCTAGAATTATGGGCATATGCCCATATCTGGCTTCATTGTTCATTAAAACATCATTGTGTGTCACATGACAGTATATTTACTCTTTGATCGCAGGAATCTGTCTTCCAGACACCTCACACATGAAGAATCAACAAATTGTACAGGGGTTATTAATGAGATATCATCTTTAGTAGACAAAGATTGGAAACAACCTAAATGTCTATCAACAGGGAACTGATTTCATCAACTATGGTAAATTTGTACCATAGAATATGTTTTACCTGAAAAAGAAAAGGATACCGAGGTTTTTCTTCTCTAGTTTTTTTTAAGGTACTGTGTGCTGAAACCAGGGCCTCACACATGCTGGGCAAGTGCTCTAGCACAGAGACACAGGCCTGCCCTTTTACTCTTTCATTTTGAGAAAAGGTCTTACTAACTTGTCCAGGGCGACCTCAAATTTGTAATACTCCTACCTCAGCCTCCTGAGTAGCTGGGTTTATAGCCATGTGCCATTGTGCCTGCCTAATGAGAATTTTTTTTTCCTATTTTTGTTTGTTTGGTTACCTGGCTGGTTGGGTTTTGTTTTGTTTTGTTTTGTGTTTTTGGTACTGGGAATCAAACTCAGGGCCTCACGCTTACCAGGCAGTGCTATGCCACTGAGTTATATCCCCTGCCCCTGGTTGGTTTTTTTGAGACAGCATCTTGTTATATAGTTCAGGATGGCCTCAAATTTGTGATCCTCTTGTCTCAGCCTCCCCAAAACTGGGACTACAGGCAAGCACCACCATACCAGCTAAGAAGCTCTTTATAAATCAATATGAGAAAAATTATGCATAAAAATATAAACATAGCTCATATATGTGTGTACAGCAAGCTGCCAGGCATGTAGAAAAAAAAAGTGAGGGGGGAATAAAATATGTCTATATGGCATACTTATGCTTTAAAAATACTAAGGATAAAGAAGCAATAGCTGGGTGTGGTGGTGCATACCTATAATCCCAGCACTCAAGAGGCTGAGATAGGAGGATTGCTGTGATTTTAAGGCCAGCCTGGGCTACATAGTGAGCTCAAGGTCATTTGAACTACTTAGTGAGATCTTGTCTCGAAGAGGAAGAAGAGGGGGAGAAGAGGAGGAGGAGGAGGGGGGGGGAGAAGGGGAGAGGGAGGGGAGGGGGAGAAATAGCAGTTGTTAGTGGTTAAAGAGGATAAGAATTGGGTGATGAAGATAGGCGAAAAGGAGTTTTTTTTGTTTACGTTTTCTGTACTCCTTAATGTTTAAACTATGTTAACATTGTACCCATTCAAAAAATAAGTTAAGACATAATTGATTGGGGAGGAGAGGGGAGCAGAGAGGAGAAGAGAGGGAATTATACATATAGCGTGGTTTCCTGGCAACCAAACCTTGCCAAATTCTGCATTTCCTTCCTTCAGAGTCTGTCACAGTGATGACAGCTCCAGAAGGTGAGGGCTGGGGGTGAACACAGAAGAACCGAAGCGGATAGATTTGGCCTGACTTCACTGTCCCACGCTCCTGCCTCTGAATTACTGTCAGATGATACTGTACACACACATTGTACCGTGTGTGTGAAAGTGTTTGCTACATGGCCATTTTACAACCCTGTTTGTCATTCCTTTCTAAACACAGCAGTAGCTTAAATAAAGGAAGTGTCCTGCCTCTTTGGATTCCTCAGAAAACCTACCCAGGGATCTAGTGTCTCATCTCCCTTTGCTCATAAAACGTCTCTGAGAATTTAACCGAATTTCACTGGAACACAAATATGACATGGGGCGCCTACAGAAGACTCACCTGGGCACCACACCGCCCCAGGGGGCCTGGTTCCAGGTGCTTCCCTCTGGTTCCAGATGCTGCCAGTCCTAGTACATTTCTCCTTGTTGGCAATTCAAATATTCAAGAAATATTTAGAGAGGGCTTCATGGTATGTACTTTAATATACTCAGATGCTGAGAACCTTACCCATGAAGCCTTCTGAGGCAAAGCTCCATTTTGGTTTCAATATTAGTAATTAATGAACAGTAGGAGATGTTAGCAAAGGAAAGGAATTTGATGTTTTTACAGAAACAAAGCATAAACCGGCATGGTGGCACACACCTATAATCCTGGCACTCTGGGAGGCTGAGGCAGGAGGACTGCAAGTTCAAGGCTACCCTGGGCAACTTAGCAAGCCTTGTTTTGAAATAAAAATATTAAAAGGACTGGGGATATAGTTCAGTGTGAAAGCCCTGGTTTTAATGTCTATTATTGAAAAAAAAATTTGTACAAAGAAAAGCTAATAAAAAGCATGACACAGCAAAATGATTATTTACAAACCGGCAAGAAAGATTGATTGTTCCAAAGACGGGATAAACAATTCTGTGAAGGAGAATTGCCGAGAAAGGTTCTAGCTGCTTTCTTTGGCTGGAGTCACTGGATCTAAGGTACATTTGAGTAGAAGCAACCATACCCAGGTAACGCTTGGTTCAGGCAAGGACAGCCAGGCTAGAGAAAAAGGGGCCAGCAAGTTCTAGAAGAGACAAGCTCAGAAAATAAGCCACTCCATCCAAGACTCTAAACAACTGGTAGCAAGAGGCCGTCTGTGTCAGAATGCACCAAGCCCCAGCTCATTTGCCCTACAACACAGGCATCGTTTCCCCACTCACCCACATTCCCACCTCTCCCGGGTGGAGCATTACTTTAACACACTGTAGGGAGCACAGAACTTATGGGGCCATCACAACAAAATGACAACCCTGTATCTGTACCTAAGATATAGGGCCTTCTGCTGGAGAACTCCCAGAGGTTACAATAAGTGATACAAGATGCAAGCAAATGCGAATTCCTGTGTGGACAGCCCACGTTCTGAGGTCCTCATAAAAAAACAAAAACAAAAA
>RJWT010018819.1:0-18714 GCA_004365215.1 Cuniculus paca
TTACTATAAATCTTTCCAGAGGTAAAGTTCATGTGTAGATCAACATCAACCTGAGCGTGAGGGGAAGAAAAAATTCTATTGATGTAGTTTACAAAGCTGTCTGATGGGAGCCTGAGTGTCCACTACAAAATGTTTTTCCTGTAGGTCAATTGATGGGAAAAAAGAGACAGGCTGTTGCTGTGCTTCTGTGGATGTACACCACCTACCCTCCTCTCACACTGGGATTCTATCGGCACACCTGTTAATGGAAAATACGAAGGTGGCATTTGGAAATGTGAAGTTGCTGTCATGCAAATTACATGTCCATACACAACACACATTTAAGGTACAACAGAAGTCTTTGTTGAAAATGTTTTATGGTAGCATATGTCTTCATGACTTTCCTTTCTAGTTTCATTGCCTACAGTCCACAGCAGTCTGAAAATATTAAATGGAAAATTGTGGAAATGAACAATTCACAAGTTTTCAGTTGTGTACCATTCTGAGTAATGCAATCCTGTCTTGCACTGTCCTTTCCATCCTCCTTGTTTAGCATATCCACATAACATACCCCGGATGTCCACTACTTACCCAGTAGCTATTTCAGTTAGCAGATCACTGTGATGGTACTACAGTGCTTGCATTCAGTGAACCCTTAATAATGATCTCAGTGGACAAAGTTTCATGCTGAAAACTATTACATTATATGCTCACAATCATTCTATTTTATTGTTTGTTATTGCTATTAGGTTTTTTTTTTGCCTGATTAACAAATTAAACTTTATCATAAGTATGTATACATTGGAAAAACAGTATATATAGGACTTGATTTCAGGCATTCACTAGAGTTTTAGGACATACAACTTATGATTGAAATATAAGATGAATATTTAAATTAAAAATTATTATGATAAAAGACACATTGCTGTTTGTTCCCTGCAAAGTATTGCCCTTGTTTTAAATACAATTGAATAATCCATCATTCTTGTCCTTTTGCGAAACAGTCCTGGAAGTCCTCCTTTTCGTCTTTAGGAGATATGATCAAGTACCACACACACACACACACACACACACACACACACACACATACACACACAGTGGTGAATGCTGCTGCTGAGTGGAGTGTCATTCCACAGGAAGGCAGGCCCGTAAGCTCATCACAGTGTGTCCTCATCCACTTATTCACCAGCGCTGGCACAGTGTGGTTCTGCTTTTACCCACAATCAATATATCCATCACAGGCAAACATTTTGAATCAATTCAGGACATCGAGGCAGCCACAGCACCACCACTAAAGGTACTTATGAAAGAGATCTTCGAGAACTGCTTCAGAAAGTGGCAAGAGTGATGGGGTGAGTATGTTTGAGGAAAAGTATTTCAAGGGAGACTAACGGCAAAATGTCTTTTACTGTAATAAATTTTTTAAAGAAAGTAAACATTCACCGTATTTTCAGTCATACCTCAGATACTCTGCATATATGGGGCAACTACTGCACTGACACTGTGCAGGGGTGTGTGTGTATAAAATGTGTGTGTGTGTGTGTCTGCGTGTGTATATAAAATGTGTGTGTGTCTGTGTGTGTGTATAAAATGAAGCTGAAACTTCCAACTCATTTGGACTTTTGTGTAAAAGGAGAATATTTATTTGTGGCTGGTATGTACTCCAGTTATTTAGCTTATTTCCTAAAGAAATAAGAAAAAGCACAGCCTGTAGAACTTAAGATGTTAAACATCTCTTCAGCCCCAAGTGAGAAATCACTCTAAATGAGACAAGAATGTGTTCATTTGTATTCCAAGGAAAGACGGAAAAATATCTTATAAATTATTAATCCACCAAGTGGCATGCATTATACTGAGTTATTGTCCTGGCTTGGGCTGAATTTCATGCCTGCTCATTCTCTGCTTGGAAAGCAAACTGCCATGGTGTGGGGGACAGAGCTGTCCCCCCTCACATACAGGACCCGACACCAAAATTATGACTTCTAATGAAAGGGTTAAGCTACTGAGACTCATTCTTATTCATATCTTCTATTGGAGAGTGTTACTGAAACAATGTGGATTTGACTTTTCCACTCAAACCAACACTGAAATAAAAATGCATCTTACACTGTAAGGAAATACTACTCATAACAAGGAAAAGAAAAAATATATGTGCACAGGTATGTCTAAAAATAGGGCATATTTACAGACCATATATGGTCTGTAAGTAAGTCCTATGGCCTTGGGTGTGATGTACAAACTCTGCAGTGTGGAAACATTAAAAAGAAAACATTTATTTTAATTTTAATAAACTTAGCAGAATACATATTGCACAATAAATATTTGCCAAATAATACCACAAATAGTATAATTTCTTAAAGTTATTAAGAAGATATTCAACCCATTTATTCATGATCAGAAGCAAACAAAAAAAATCTTAGACTATTTTGCAGGTGAATGTTACTGTATCTTCCAAACAAAGCAGTAAAGTGAGACTATCAGGCTCTAGAATTGTTCTTAGCTGGGATCTTCATGTAATTCAGGTATGGAATATGTGTATTTTAAGTATACTTTATGTATTTCTGCCTTAAAGTATTTAGCTAAGAAATATCTACAGTTAATACTACAGTAACAAAACCCTCTTAATAGTTAAATAGCTAAAATTCTGATAAATTCTCTACAGCGATTTTGGCGACGTGGGGCATAGTGTAGTATTAGCATGCTTAATTGTTTGGGTTCTTACTGTCAGGATTCAGGGTACTTTCAGAATGTGAGAAGGGTTCTCTGGCAACCTTCCTGAGATAGGATCCAAGGTGAATGTTTCTTGCCTAGAACGTCTTGAGCAGCTCTGCTGTTCAAGTTCATTTCTGCGAACTCTGCTAGCGGCGTCGGTTAGAAAACATGCTTTTGTTATACTGTGGGTTTCTTAAAGAGTGTTTTAATAAAAACAGCATCTGGCAATAAAACTCAGTGTGCAGTAAAAGATCTTAAAATTGCACGGACTAGAGTTCAGTGGGCATCATGGGTTATGACATTGTTCTCTGGGACAAGGCCAGAATTTTAGGGGCGCTGGAAATCAAGACCTACTTGAAGTGTCAGGTCGTGGGAATGGCCTGCTCCATAGGAGGGGGCGCCCCCTGCTGGCCGGAAGACCTTTGATGTTGTATCTCCTCCTGGTTCTGCCTCACCTCTGCTTCTGATCTTTAACCAAATAAACCCCTAACTAACCTAATTGGTGGTCCAGCATACTCCTCCTGCTGTTCAGTCCCAGCCTAATGACAAAGTCTGGATAATTAAGCTCTTTCTTAGCTGCCCCAAGCCTGGCCTCTCTGACAGCTTCAGTCAGCAGGCTTGCTGACCTGCATGGCCTCTGCCAGCATTCCCTGAGTTCACTGGGACAGGTTTTCTGCATCCTTGGGCAGAAGTCTCCTCACCGGGTCCTTTCATGGACCCCTGTTTTTGCCAAGCAAACAACTCTCTTAACATTCGACATGCCCAAATTATTAAAGAAACATAAATTTCATTCCACAGTGGCCTCACACTGGGCTGCCTCTTCCCTTTACCTCGCTCACACCTTTCAACCCCATTTGAATCGTAAATCTTCACAACGCACTCTCAAGGCTCTTCCCTCCGCATGTCCAATGAGATGGCCCCTTCTGTAACCAGTTCTCGGTTTTGAGATATGCCTGATAGGGCAGACTTTCTAGCTGCTAAAGGAATTAACCTTTTAGCAGAAGGTGGCCCTTATGACTAGATGTGCTTTCATAGCCCACATTGGTGACCATTTGAGAATGTCACTGCAATATATGAAGATATTTTGCATCTACATATAGATCAATTTCACAAGTCACAGTAACTAAGGATGAGTAACAATTTATGCCAGCTGTGTAGTTAAAAACGCTAATTTATTTTTAAAATGGTTCTGTACAGTCAACTCGATTATTTATGAAAATGGCAGGAAGGAGGGACAGCGATAATTAAGGTCTACTTGCAGTTTCAAGTCTTATTCAGTCAAGTTGTTAACCCACTCTCTCCCTTTTAGAAAAAACCCGAATGGATCCAAGAGTGGACATACTAGATACTCAGAATATTGAAATGGCATTCTTTGGCTGTTAGAGGAACTGTTCCACGGTTTTATAAACGTTAGTCGAGTGTTTCAGACTGCTTTGATGAGTGTGTCTGGGACTCGGCACCGTTAGGTAGACAGTGAATTTGTACTCCGCTCCTTTTAAATGGGGCCTGTCTTATTTATGTGTCTGCCAGGTGCATTCATTCACCTCGAGAGCGACTGCATCCCCAGTGCTCAGATGCGCGGGCCTCCTCCCTCTGCCCCCCTCCCGCTGCATTCAGTCAGGTGCGCAGAGGGGGCGCGCTGACAATTTGAATCCCACTTTTCTGTGCTCTGTTGGTCTCCTTGCAACCCAATATATTTTTGTTATTTCTCGTCATGGAGCACAGGGGTTTGGTCCCAGTGAGAGGCACTGAGAAGAAAGGAAGAGAGCTGGTCTTGAGACTTGAGGAGCTGAAGAAGTTTTCTGTGCAAAGGCGCCCCTTGGGTGGCGGTCAGGGGGCCGTCGTGCGCTGCTCTGCTTTGGACGGCACTTGGGGATGCGGTCACCACTGCAAGGTGAAGGGGACGTAGAAACATCGAGCAGAGCAGATTCAGGATGATCCCAAACACCAGGCAGGAGAACAGGGCTCCCGCAACGCGGCTGCAGTGCTTCCCCGCGCACGGAGCCCTCATCTAAAGCGGAGAAGAACTCTCTCTGGTTTTGTCTGTCCCTGCGCAGGGGCAGTGGAGCCGGCCAGTGATGGGACTGAAGAGTCCCCGAGGGCGGGCGAGCGGGCGGGCCAGGGCTGGTGCCGCGAAGCTGCGACCTCAGCTCAGCTGGGCTGCTGCGGGGAGGGGGCTACGTCTGGGAGCTGGCAGGGTCTGTGGGGTTGCTCTGAAGCTCTCCCACTTCCTACAAATAAGAAGGTTCTCATGCTGAGATCAAAACAGCCGCGGCTTCCATTCATTCCTCCTGGAAATTTGGTGATTCGAGGAGTTTAATTTTCTTAAATTTCTTAGCGTCTGCTGCTTGTCTGTATAGAATCTTGAAGAGACGGTGTATAATGGGACCCTAAATGAGAGCATTTTGACTTAGGTGGCCACTGAGAAGCGCTCTGAGGACTGCTGCCACTCTAGAGGTCCGTGGCCACCCAGGACCACAGCAGCAGAGGCCTGGTTTTAGGCTTCTGCTCTTCCTCTCTCCTCGCTGTGCATTCTCGGGAAGCCCTCTCAGCTCGGCGGATCTCAGTTGTTACTGAGATTCTGGAAACCAGAGTAATAACAACCAAAATAGAATTGTTTTGATAGTCACAATGGTACGTGTTAAAGTGCTTAGCCTTACCCCGGTGCATGGCACATATATGTAAACAATACATAGCCTTCTTTCCTTTTTGAAAAATCCTGAACGGGTAGAAAAACCACAACTAAAGAAGACAGCATTTTGAGGCAACATGATTTCTCTTAAAGTAACCGAGAGCAGGCTATCAGACTGTCTTTCAATTTTTGCTAAGAGCCCAGTAAAAAACAGATGAAAGTGCAGTGCTGTTGGGGCTGTGAGCCCACTCTTCATCCTCGAGACGTGCTCACCTGTGTTCTCACTGAGCGTCACTCCAGTTCTCTGCAGGGGTGTCCCCTGGGGTGCGCACTAAGGCCTAGTCTCTTGCATCCCCCGGGGCTGTTCCTACTCTGTGCCCTTGGTAACTTATTAGAAGTACTTTTCCTACCTAATTTACTTACTTACCTGGGATATTTTCATGGCATTACATGCTGGAGTCACAAAGACTATGTCAGAACTGGACCCTACATATTCTCTCTGAAGCCAAGAGGAGAAAGTACATGCTCACAGGATTTTGAAGCATCAAGTGTTTGGGCCTGAGTTATCCACAAAAATTCCCTGAGGGATTTCGTTGAGAGAAACGGGATTCCATTTTTAAGCAACACATTGCAGCTATCTGCATATTCCCCATGGTTTAATTCTTTTTTTTTTTCCCCCCGGCACCAGGGATTGAACTGACAACCTCACACTTGTCAGGCAGGCGCTTACACCACTGAGCTAAATCCCCAGTCCCCCATGGGTTAATTTTTATCCTTGGGTGTATTCTTTGCCTGGGGTCAAGAGGAACTAGAATATTTGCTGGAATCCCTAGCATGTGGTGCAGGTCCTGACGCTAATTTATAAACAGTAGATTTTAGGAGGAAGTTACCAGAAAACTTTCTTGAGTAACCTCTCCCTTCTGTGTGCTTATTGATGCTTAACTTGATGGTGCATCGGCATCCAGAATATTAAATCTTCTTTACACAATTAGGTTGCGTGCTTATGCATACTAACAAGTGTATGAGTGAGGGATGTTTATTTTCTTCCTGAGGGTTATAAATTTTTCTGGCAGGTACCGTCTCTTTCTATTTGACTGTGTAATATGTGCCCAGAGGCAACTATTCTTGGCCAGCACACATCCTCCAAACAACAGAAATCGATAAGGTTAAAGAATGTCTTGAAATCTATCTCAAATGTGTGGCATTTTCCCTCACTAATGCACCTGTCATTTGACGACTATCCCCCTGCATCTCTTACATTGATGACAATGGTTTTCAAAATATATCTTTTATTTTGTGTAAAGAAGAGAAATTAGAATTTGGTTAAATATGGAACGCTATGCTTATTTATTTCAGACAATTACTTAAATGACTAATGAATGAACTAAATTTTAAACCAAAACCATAGCGGTAATATTTTGACACTTGGTAAATGTTCTTATGCTTTTGTTGTATTTTTTTTATTTGTCTTGTTTTTACCCATTCTTCTTGTATCTAACAACAGAAGCAAAGATCTTCAAGTACGTACAGGGCCAACAGTTGCTCCGGTGTTTTTAACCAGTTTGTGTTGGCCAGCGCAGTGGGAGACACTGCCTTTGGTGTCTGTTGGGTCAGACAGCACTGTGCCTACGCTTTGTTTCAGGAGGGCAAAAGTCTGTGCTACAATGAAACAAGCAGAAAGGAGGAAGGAGAAGAAAAAGCTTCCCTTCTCTGGGTTTTCTGAATCCAGGGGCCCATGTGACTGTACTGGTTGTTTTCATGTGGTCAGCATCATGTCTAGGATATGTAAGCCAACATCCACCAATGTTAATTATATCCTATTTTTTCTTTTCTTTTTTATAACCAAAATTTGAAACTAATGTATGCTTTACCCTCTCATGGCCTTGTAACAAATACTTAGCAATTATTTGCTAGACACTCAGTGTTGAGTGTCCAACAGTTGTGATTCAGCTTGTGGATTTAACATTTCCAGTGTATCCGTCTGACATATCGTTTGTTTGTATTCTCTACCCAGCTAACTGTGATGGATCTCAGTCCTTATATGAGAAACAAAAGAAGTGATTTGAAATGAGAATGGCTATTGCTAGTCTCGCATATTATGACCATGGGTGGTAATTCTTTGAGTAATGCTGACGAGGGCTCTGAACACATTTCTGGAAGTCCTCAGACGTACATGAAAGCATCTTCATGAAACTACACCCCAGTGAGCTTAATATGTGTTTGTCTATATTTTTTCATAGAACTATAGTTTTCTTGCATCTGATATTTCTAAAAATAAGCAAGTTATCAGGTCTTGGTCATAGTTCTGTTGCAGAGATTTTTTTTTTTTGGTGTAGTGCGATCAATGATTTTGTAGATAATTGGACACAGTGTGGAAATAGTTCCTGTAGTTATTATAATCTATCATCCATCTATCTATGAAAAAAATGCAAGTTTTTTCCTAGATGTTTTCATTCAGAGGTCAGAAAAGAAAAGTAGAAATTTGCTCAGCTTCTTCATCAAGAAATTAAATGGCAAGCTGAGTGCTAAGTAGGGGAGAGGAGTTCAAGGATTAGTGAGAATGTTAGCTGCAGGGGATTTTGTTGAGTTCACTGGGACAGTACTGGCTTCCAGGTCTCTTAGCCTCAGGGGACTTGTGTACCCTCCCACTCTTTTTTGTGCAGAGGGTGGCAATTCTTTTTCTTCAAAGCGAAAGTAAAATCGTGGAACAGAAAAATGGTGCCAAGGTGTTACAAGCAATGGGGAAAAGAAGTAAAGGTAAATCTTTGCAGGTTGTTAAAAGCCCCAGAAAAGACACCTGAAATGTTGTTGCCAAGTTTTTGTGGTGGATAGCTTAAGGCTCTAAGGAAATTTTAATCTTGTGCAACAGAGCCGCTAACAATAACAACAACGATAAAAACAGAGATAGCAACAGTGATAATGCTGATAGAGAGCTGCTGTGGGACAATTTCTAGGTGTAGATTACTGTGATATGTATTTGATAACTATAATCTTATTATAATACAATAGTCACAAAAAGGGGTGTTGTTATACTCTATGAATGACGAAACTAACATTGACAGAGGTTAAACAACTTGCTTACTGTTACAGTTTGGATCTGGAATCTCCCTTATGTGTTGAAGGCTCATGTGTTGAAGGCTTGGTGCCCAGCTGGTAGCACTACTGGGAGGAGGCTGAAACTGTAGAAGGTAAGCTTAGTGGGAGGAAGTAAGTCCCTGGAGGCATGCCCTTGAAGGGATGGGTATGTCAGGACCCCAGCCTTTCCCTCTCTTTCACTTCTTGGTCACCGAGAGTAGACAGCTCCACTCCGCCATTCCCTCTCTCCTGTGCAGCCAAACCTCAGGCAGGAAGACAAGAGAACTGAGCAACCATGGACTGAATCTTCTAAAGCCATGAGTGAAAATAAATCTTTCCTCCTTTAAGTTGTTTTTCCTCAGGTATTTTGCCACAGTGATAGAAAGCTGAGTAACATACTTAAGGAGACCCAACTAATAAGAAATTACATTTATTTAGGAAAGGAAGCAAGTTTTTCTTAGGTATTTGTAATTCTGTCATTTTTTTCTGGAAGAGTAAAACTGTGACTCTCAATCTTGATTATACTTTCGAATCACATGCAGAGTTTCAAAAATGGCACGTGATCTCTTCTACCCAGTATTCATTCACTGATGATGGGTGTGAATGGAATTTTCAAGTTCTTCAGGTGGTTTTAAAGTAGCCAAGGTAGAGAACCCTTGCTTGGAAGTAGTTTTTTTGTTTAGACTTTCATTTGATTTCATCTCTCAAATTAATAATAATTTGTGAATATTTTATTTATGATCCGGCACCTTGCTTAACTGTACCTCCTGAAGAACACAGGCTCTTTCAAGGCACAAACTATGTCTGTCTTTCTCACTTTCATATCCTCAGAGATTAGCACAGTGCTGGGTAAATAAACATGCATAACTGCTATCTTTCTCTTTCTGAAAAGTTATTTGCCAACTAGAAAATATTTACGATTCATTTTTACAGTCAACACTTAACACTTTCATTGAAATAGCAATGTATTTAAGACAGGAGGGTAAGGACAATTTCAACACATAATGGACCACTGTCTCTACATGTGACACAGAAGTGGAGGAGGAAGATAGAGACCAGGAATGCTGCCAGGGTGCACTGGGCTCTGAGAGGCACATCCTTTAAGCGGAGAAACCCTTACCCAAAAGGCTTTCAACCAGAAGTGTTTCAGAGTTCAGGTACATCTTTGAGAGTATCTTTGTATGTACATTAAGAGATACCTTAAGCCTCAGTCTGAACACAAAGTTCATGTATGTTTCATACATGTGCCACATATAGCCTGAGGGAAGTTTTGCGCCATACTTGTAGTTCATCTATTGCCAGTGGGACTCAACACATGAGTCGGGTGTGGAACTCTCATTTAAGGTGTGTCAGGTTGGCACTCAAAAAGTTTTAGGTTTTGAAACATTTTGAATTTCAGATTTTCAGATTAGGCATGCTCAGTCTGTACAAGGATGTTTCCCAAGATGGAAAGTGGGTTTTTAAAATGTCATTTTAATTGTAATGTTTGAGTCAAACTCCTAAAACCAATGTAGATGAGGAGACTCGATGGACAGTGGAGAGAACCTGTGGGTCCCCAGCACTGCAGGGGGTGAGTCTGCTCCTGTAGAGGGTCAGCTGGTCTGGCAATGCTGTGCCGCACCGTGCAGGGGACCGTTGGAAACAAGGCTCTCTCACATCTATTTAGGTCGAGGCTAGATGATTAACACAACCAAAAGACATCTTTCAACCTGGACAATAATTCACCCCCCAGCAGCTCATCAATCTGTTATTGCTTTGCAGCAGCAAAAATTTAATACACAATAAATAATTTGTTACTCCCTCAAAAGGAACAAAGATTTCTTTTCAAAAATAGTCCCCATTTAAGGTCACCTATCATCACATCATTCATACTTGATTGTACACTTAATCTGGCATCCAAATAGTAAAGATTTGGAGCCACATTTTACTCATAAAATGAAATGATTAACTTGGCAAATTGTGGTCTGTTCTTGTAGCTCTGATGCTTAGAAAGATTGGCTGTCAGGGAGGGACTGGCAGTAAAGCTGGGTGGGGACACATTGAATCAGGGGACATAAGGAGTGTCATGAACTATTATGTATGTCAAGGACATACATAAGGAGTGTCATGAACTATTTCTAATTTTATTTATTAGACATTTTAATCATAGTACCATATACGCCAAGCATTACTACGTGCACACTCCAGTGTTAACTCAGTAAGTCATCACGTTAACTCCATGAAGTACACATCATTGTTATTGTCCCTATTTTGCAGCCAAGAAACTTGCTGAAGATGACACTGCATGTTAGTGATACAGCAACCAGCACCAAAACCTTGGTTATCTGGTTCCAGAGCCTGTGCTCTTAACTACTTTGCTAAATTACCTCTCTAAGAAAACATCTTATGGGCCCATAAGAGATTACTTCCTGAAAAAGAGGCCATTCTTGCTGCTTCAGTTAAAAATACTGCATGTCTAAGAGCGGAGATGGTGCTTGTAAGATTGCTGAGCAGCGATGGTTGGCACCGTGCGTGCATCCTAAAGGAGCGGCCGTTTTGGCCATGGACATACATTTACCTGAGCAGCCCTTCCATCCATAAGTGGTTAAAATCAAAAAGATCAAGTCAAATGTTTGTTTGTATCTGTGGTAAAGTAGAAATAGAATCTATGGAAGATTTCCGGATGAATGTGTAAGAAACAGCTTCTGGGAAGAGGGCCGAGGTATGAGGTATGTGTTGGACACTAACTTTTCCTTCTGTATCTTCTGTGCTATACACATTTTTCCTTCTCGATACTATCGAATGTTTCATAATATGTTCAGTGAAAAAGAATATCCATCTGCATGTGTACCAGATGGGTAAGAGTGGACTTAGGGACTCTGAATGGTTTTTGCAGTAATTTATATAGACATTGTATCTGAGCAAAGCTAGATCGATACTAAGAATTTGAGTTTGGGTGATGTGAAGGAAAAAATAACTACCGGGAGTTGGAGACCCGTGAGTTCTAGCTTGCTTGGCTGTGTGCCCACAGTTAGCAAGGTGAAGTGTCCCTGCAGGCTTCCGTCACGGGCCGTGAGTAATGCTGGTGACACACAGATGGGGCCGAGGACATTCTGGAGAAGAGGCACCCACAGGGCAGGACCCGCTGCCTCTGTTGCACCTGCTGAGCATCTGTGATACCAGGGGAACCAAGGCACATGATCCCAGTGTCTGTTGGCATTATATCTTGGAATTCTGAGCCCTCTGATAGGCCTCGTTTTGGCAACTTGCGGGGGTGGGGGGGCATTGTGAGTAGGAGGCATCCTGTGCTGATCTAAACTGACAGATACTTTTGCAGTGTATCTATCTTTAATAGAATTAGGTTTCATGTATTAAGAAACACATAATTAAGTATTTTTAAAGGTTTGGTTAATCAGATTGTAGCAGAGTAAAATGAATAAGTTTTAAAACCTTATTGATTCAAATGCTAAGCATTTACACCTGTAATCACTATTTTTCTCAAAGTAATGACCCTAGATGCCAGAATTTATTATTTATGCATGAAATTTTCTTTGATAAATATACACTGGGAAATGATTTCACATCTAACTCTTAGGAAAAGTTGAAATATTAAAGAGTTTGGGCCAAATCACATGTAATAATTTATATAGAAATAAAAATGATTTCAATAATAAATATACAGTTAAAACATTGTGAAAATATAGATTGTATAATACTGAATGAATTCTAAGGAAGCCAGGAAAATGATTGTTAATTAGCTGTTGGGCTCATATTTATCATAAATAGTTGTTTATATTAAAAACTGTCAAAATTATAATAAAGTAGAATTGTATGTTTTATTGCTATAGTACTTTGAAGTCCCTCATATAATTAATGTGTAGGGTTAATAGGAGCATCTTTTTAATCAGTGTTACACCATTTTATTGTTTTCTGTAGTGTTTGCTTCACTATGAGGGTCAAAAGTAAAAGTTCTTACATCTTTCAGGAAAGCAGATTTTGGAGTTTGTTTAGTGTAACAGTTAAGAACCTCTGTACCAGAGACAGACTGCACAGGGTCAAATCCCAGCTCCAATGCTAAGTAGCTGTGTGGCCTTGGGAATATTATTTAATTTTTTTATTGGTGTTTCTAATACATAATAATTAGATTAATCTTGGGAATTATACATATCACATCTTAATTATTTTTCCTTCCCTTCTTCTTGTCCTCCCCTAGATGAATGAAAGTTATAGAGGCATCTGACAGATATGGGAATTAGATGAATTACTACACACAGTATAAAGCAGTTGGGACAATGCGTGGTTCTGGTAGTGGGCAAATCATTCGGTATGTTACCTTTGTTCATCATCTGAACATCAGGTAGATGCTCAGCTGCCCTCAGATAACATGATTAGCTTCTGGGTGACTCAGTATATTGGTGTAATGTGCTGTTATAGCTGACTAAGGAGAAGAAACAATACCTCACACTTGTTGAGTGCTTGCTGTGTGTTCACACGATTCTAGCACTTTGCATATACTACAGAAAAGGGAATTTACATTGAAAAATGTCATCGATAAACGCGATGAAGAAGAATTTTCTCAACATCTAAGGGGTCTGCTTAGTGAATGTGAGACTATGGGGCTCTGGGAAGAGAACGCCTTTGGGTTACACTTCCTAGCACGGCAGCCCTGAGAGAAAGGGAGGTTTGATTCTTCTGGGAAAATGTATCATGAACACTTTTGTAAACGATTTTTTATGGACAGATTTGGATTATGGAAACATGGAAAGGCCATCAAGAGTAGAGTTGCTGTTTCAACACCTGGGATCTTTGTGGTTGAGTGTGGACCTGCATATCCGGCAGTCCTCACCAGAGGGCGCGCTGCCCACACGTGTGCTGTAGGACCGCGCCCGCTCTCTCCATACCCACAGCGCCTTAAGATTCAGTTGAGTAGTGGCAGCTGGGGTCTAGAGCAGGCTTCTTCCCAGGAAAGGTACTCACTCATCCTGTTGTCCAGCTGTCTGTTCTTCACGATGCTCGAGTCTACCTGTGAGACCCGCGAAGGGTGAGGAGGTCCTGAACACTCAAAAAAGTGAAACGTGGACTGTGCCAGTGGTACATGATAAGGTCAGCATCGCACTGAACTTCATTACACATTTGTGCTTATTTTAGAGACTTTTACAAAGGTGTTCTGTAGCAAGAAAACATCTATTCTTAGGTTTCTCCAGATCTGTAGAATCCGTGTGATCCTGGGTGAATCTAACCTGTTCCTCTTGTTCAGCACCTGAAGAATCAGGGGGCTGGATTATAAGATGACATAAATGCTTTAACAATTTCTCTGAAGATAACATAGAACTCAGTGTGATGATTTTGGATACTTATAGAAATCATGGTGCCCTGTCATTGGCTCCTGGTCATGCTTCCACAAATCCAGGCACACTTTTTCCAGGGAGGAGAGGGGCTTAGGATGAGAGGTTACTCACTCCTAGTGACCTTTGTGCCAGTTGCCTAAGTGGCACATAGCTGTGACCTGGAGAGAACCAAGGAGTCACAGGCTCCGAGACACAGCAAACACCGACCAGGGCTATAGCTACCATGATCATGACCCTCCCTCCCTCCCCATTCCTTCCTTCCTTCCTTGATTTCAGAATAATAGTAGAGAGTTATCTTTTGATATGTAGCATTCACTTGCTAAGTGCTCAGTGTTGTTACGGTACTTCTGTTTTTAAATAAAAAGGGAATCTAAATCTGTGCAAGGATGGTTCTCTTATTTTCCTTCCTCTAAATCTCTAAGCAAACTTTATTAGATGATGGTGTTCTGAGTGTTTTAGTACCTTTCCCCTGGCACATGTGGGCCAGAAGCACACCTAACTGTTCTATTAGTTAGGTCCAAACAACTTACCTGCTTATACTGAACAGTGTAGTAGCTATATGATGGAGTAACATACCTCCACTGGGAAAATGATTTTATTCTAAAGTAATGACAGTACTTGCTGATAGGACATGTGTATCTGGTTGGTGAGTGCTGACTTCTAAACTTTGGAATTGGATGCAATCTTCTTCACTTCCTTCTTCATACAGAATTTCATGAGAATCAGCAACCGCTCAAAACCTTGCTTTGCCAAGATGTGACAATTACCAAAAGAAAGATAGTGCGATCTGAGGTTGAAACTATGAACTGCCTTGAAGTAAGAGTTCATGCTATATCTAAAATATGGCATCTATCATATTTTCCTCAAGTATTTAAATGGGGCAGTTAGTATAGCATTCCACGGCACAGTGGCACATGGTTGAGAACCATGACTCTGAGTTTCCACAACTAAAATTTAAGGAAATCATCCTGTAGTAGAGTTAGACAACTGACAAATTCTCTAAGACTTACATTATCCAAATGGCGGGAATTGAAAAATCACACTCTACACAGCCAGGAAGGCAGGCATGATTGTAGACAGGCATGAAGATGATGGTCCTCTTGGAAAAGAGGTGGGAGACAATTCTTGGCTAATTTTAACTCAAAAGATACAGCGAAGACCCTAAGAAGAAAGTCACATTCATTCCGAGGTGTTGCTGGTGGGATGAATGGGTATTAAACACATGAACTGGCAGTGTCATATCTTTACAATGTGTGATGCGATGCTTGATACCTAAGTTGTGTACATTTTTCTGCTACTTACTAATTAAACTGTAGAGTGTGACTTTTGCTCCTGCATTTCTGCTCTTAAGAGTACAGTGATCCATGTACACTATCCATCAGAATTCCCTCTGGAGTTTAAGTCCTGTTATTTATTTATTTATTATTATTTTTTACCATAATGTCTCTTGTTTTCTTCAAAATAGTTGTCCATACCTTCACACACAATACAATCAAACTAAACAAAATAGTGTAAAACCAATCAAAACAAAAGAATGAAAGCATTACAGGACTTCAAAACAAGACAACAGGAAATCAACCATGGCTACCTTAATGTCTCTTGTTCTCTTCAGAATAGCTGTCCATACCCTCATACACAATGAAATCAAATAATAGAAAACAGACTAAAACTAGTCAAAATAAAAGAATGAAAGCATTACAGGACTTCAAAACCAGGTAACAATGTGTTTTAAATCTATCCTTTTGCATTTTGGTCTTCTGTCATCTGCTATAGTTAAAGAATGGGTCATTTGTTTACTGTTATTTGGTTTTCAATGTACTAATGCTGAATTATGTCTATAGCACAATTCATAATTTATTGAAAATTTCCTTGCAGGTGAATTCTTCTTGTCATCAGAATATAACAATGAATAATTATTTCCAGATACTCATAAAGTCTTCAAGTATATTAATATATACATATTTTTCCTTTAAATTTCTAATGATATGTTGTGTCATAAGCTGGCCCTTTATTAAAGACAGAACAAAACCGCTGTCCTAGGTTTTAGAAAACCTGGGAAAACATCAGAAAAAATGTAGAGACAAAAATGACACAAAATATAGCATATATATATATATATATATATATAATTTTTTAATTAGCTAAATGCTCGGGTGAATACTGGGTACCTGAAATAGGCCATTCAGTTTCAGTTAACTTTGGAATGAGGCAGGCTGCCCCTTGCACTATTTGTGGTCAACGTGTGCTCTTCTCACATTAAGCCAGTTCTGCAGAAGGAGGATGGACTGAGCCTGGCATAGCTCTTATGCTCCCCAGCTTTACTGATCTCTAGGTGTAGTGTGATACTGGGCAGCAAGAGGTGGGGGATTGCAACAATTAGCGTGTTTCACAGGAGAAAGAGGCAGGAGAAAGGAAGTGGTATTTACAGGTAGAGCTGAGAGGCAGTGGGGTAGTGAGCTCATCATACCATTGCTTAGAGACTTCTAATTCATGACTGGGTGTAGTTTTAAGTTTTGGAAAGCTTATTTTACATCCCAAACTCAGAAAGCAGTGGTATATTTAGTCTTTTGTTTGTGGTGGTGTATAAGGACCTACTTAGTCTAAATGAGAAAAAGAACAAGCTGTAGCTATAAATAACAAAAGGAAATGGAAATTACTTGGTCGCACTTATAAAATAGCAATTCTGAGATTTCGTGTTAATACCCACGGCGGCCACTGCAGTAGCCCTTCCTTATCTATGCTTTCCCTTTCGAACGTTTCTATTACACACGATCGACTGCAGTCTAAAAAGTATATGTACAGTACAAGATATTTTAAGGAAAAACTGTACCTTAATACTTCTATTACAGTATGTGTGGTAATTTTTCTATTTTGTTATTAGTCATTGTTAATCTCTTACTGTGGTCCTAATTTGTAAGTGAAACTCTTTTGCAGATGTGTATTAAGTTGATAGGAAAAAGATACCAGTACAGTGCAGGTAGGACACAGGACCACCTGGGGGTCAGGCATCTACCCTCTGGGGTCTTGGAACACAGCCCTGTGGAGAAGGGGCGCAGCAGCATTTGGCTGCCTGCCCCTCTTTCCCGCAGAGAGGCTGTCTGGCCTCATGGTCATTGCACAGCTCCTGAGCACACAAGGCCCCACCAACGGGATGAGCATTGGTGCCCAGAGCTGTCCCTGCTGGGGACCACTGCACAGGTGAGTCAGGCATCTTCCATCCTGTGCTAGGACTGCATTCCACATGGAGGAATTAAATATGCTTCAGAACTAATTTTAAATTAGCTAGGTCTGTTTTTTAATAAAAACAAACCACGGAAAAGGATGATTTGACGTTACAAAAGCAGTTTGTAAGGGCTTTAATGAAAAACGTCTTGGAAGGAACTAGAACTGTGAAGACACCCTGGCAAAATTTGGGCTCCAAGTTAAGGATTCAAGGCAAATTAAAAAAGTCAGTGCAGGCTTGAGGTCAAAACCGAGTCAGAAGCGCATTCCATACCCAGAGTCAGAGAGTTAATGACAAAACTAGTAGCAGCCAGATATCTGTGGTTCTTTAAATCTCATCTTAATTGAATGTCTTTAGATAGAGATAGAGAAAACTGTTCCCAATAAATTTTAGTGGGCTTAATACTTTGGTTTTTATTTTTTTAAGTGAAAAGTATTACCAAGGAGCAAAAATTTCCCTTCTTTCCCTCTCCCTTCTTTTGTTCAGTTCACATTTATAGAAGAAATGACTACACAGATTTTAATCCCACAAGTGTGCCCCACCCCTCTGGCTGACAGCCGCACGTCCCGGGAACAGGCCAGACAGTATGTGTGTGTCACTGAGTGCTGAGTTTTCTGTCTTAAATGTATGTGATGAAACGTTGAACTATATAGTGTAAGAGTTTATTGAAATTGAAATAGCAGATGGATAACTGTAATTATTGTTCCAGAAAAATCTGAAGAAGATTGATAGTTTTATGCAAGAAATGAGAAAAACTTAAAATGAGATTTCTTTCAGTAAAATTTTTATTTAAAAAATCCTTTTTTGGAATAAAAAAGGGAGTACAGGTAAGAGCCGGCAGTTCAGGACGTGAGAGAGTCCGAGGCAGTAAAATCTGAGAGCAGGGTTGATGCAGGAAGGAAGGAAGTGAAGTTTTGAAGGTGGCCGCAGTTAATGCTGGGAAGCGGAGGCCACTGTCCGAGGCTGCATGGCCCGCAGAGAGCGGGTAGGAAGAGAGTTGGGCACAGCGGCGGGAACGTTGGTTCTCAGGCACCGGTCAGGGACACACAGAGTCACATGTGGAAACAGAAAAGAAGCAGTTTGTAGCTGAGGCAGTCCCAGCCCCCCAGCTACTTCGAAAGGCTTGGCATTCACCTCAGGAGCTGACCATTGTCATTTCCCACTCACTTTCTGGCTGGTGACCCTCAAGTCAAGGAAGGTGACTATAAAATTCAGCTGCTGTTTAAGGAAGACCAGATGACTGTGCACATTCACTACCAAATTGACTCAGTGCAGGGTGGAGAGTATATGTGAAAAAGGGAAAACGGCACAATGGTGATGGTTTTTGTTAAGAAAACAATGCTTCCTTTTTTTTTTTTTTGAACTGGGAATCGAACTCAGGACCTTGTGCTTGCCAAGAAGGTGCTTGGGCCGCTAAGCTAGATCCCTGGCCCTTAAATTTTTTAAGAGTGCATTTTGGCTAATTGAAAGCATTGCTGAAATCCTTCAGCTTCAGCATAGTGGTGGCCCATTTCGATGAGACCAATGGGAGTGTTAAATCTAGAGTGCTGGGGTGCTCAACTAATATGTTCTACAATGGCAGAAATCAACTCTTAGTGAAGGTCCCCTTCCAGAATCTTACCTTGCATTTATAGAACAACCAAGACTGGCATCCAAGTTACTTGTCTTTTCATTTGTTATTGTCCTTCCCCAAGAAAGACTAAAATAATCGTACCATAACACCGCACTCTAGGCCAAGACTAGAAATCTACCACAGGGGCTATAGA
>RJWT010018820.1:0-18691 GCA_004365215.1 Cuniculus paca
CCAACAATGTTTAAGGATTCCAGTGTCTCCACTTCTTCTCTAATGCTTCCCTTTTTAAAAATAGCCATCATAGGGCCCGGGGATTTAGCTCAGCAGTTTAAGTGCTTGCTTGGTAAGTGTGAGTTTGATCCTCAGTACCCCCCCAAAAATATAGCCATCCTGATAAATGTCAAGTGATAGCTAATATGGTTTTAGTTCGTATTTCTCTAATAACTAATAAGACTGAAGATTTTTCCTGTGTTGCTGGGTATGTGTATACCTGCTCCAAAAAACTCTCTATTCAACATGTTGGCCCATCTTTTTATCAGGGTTTTCTGTCAGTGAGCTGTAGGGAATACATTATGTATTTTAGTGATTATCTCCTTATCATATATATTACTTAGAAATATTTTATCCTATTCGTTAGGAGGCCATTTTTCTCTGTTGCTTGTCTCATTTGATAGTATTCTTTTAGGCCTTCTTTATGCCTTACTAACTGGCCAGATTTGGGCAAATAATGAAGAGACAGAAATAAGTCATTAATTTAGACTTTGACAAGTGCAAAAAGAGAAATAAGTAGTGGTAAAGGAGGTGTGTTTTTGGCACTAAAATGGCAGAAGTTACTTCTATAGTGTTTCACTTATTTAGTATTGGTTCCGTTGACTTTGCTTAAGGAAATATTATTAGGGAGATTTGTAGAAATGATTGTTGTTTTAGAAAAGAAGGAATTAAGGGATGCTTCCTATAATAATACATAGTAGGTACATTTCCAGTATACACAGAGAGTAAGTTAATATTTTGGAAAGCATAGTGACTTTAAAGATATAGATTCATCCAGATGTACACAAAAGTTTTAACACAAAGCTGGTTTCAAATTTCAAAGAAGTCATATCATGGAATCTTCCTTGACCTACATGCAAATTAAGAATCATTCACAAACCAAAGCCTCTCCCCTTCAAAAAGCACACATTTTAAAATAATTGAAGTAAAATATGCTATACATTATTAAATCTTTAGAAGTGAAATGTGAGTACTGAATGAAATTTGTTGGTTCGCACCAAACCAGTATTAAAAAGTGCTTAAATTTGTTTCTAAAGCAATATAAAAATGATAAACTCTACAAATCTGTCTTTAGGAGGAGATACAGTTTTCTGCTATGCCTCTGATAAAGTGTAATACTTTTAAGTCTCTGCTGATGTTGAAAGTCATTAATGAATAAGTTTGTACCAAAAATTTTCAAAGCAGACTGATCATGTTCTAGAAAAATGTGAATAAACAAAACCTGTGTGAACAAATAAACACCGAAAAAGTGAGTATGTATAAAAGTGTCCCTCTATGGTGGACTCAAACCCACATAGTTATTCTATCAACTTTTATCAATGTTGCAGAAAATTAAAAAAGAAAGCAATCTACCAAAGTTTTCTTATGAGACTCATATAACTTGATTCGAAAACAAGAAAAAGTTAGTGTCTGACAATTACAAACCAGTCTCTCTGAGGGACACCAATTAAAAAAAAAAGTCCAAGAAAATAACAGCACACTGAAATTTGCAGCACATTAAAATACACCTATGAAAAATAAGCAGGGGTTATCTCCGGTTGAAAGATTGTTTACAATCAGAAACTCCACTATGAAAAATGCTACTTTAAGGGATATATCACTTAAACAGGAACAAAATACGACGTAATTTCAATAGACACAGAATAACGATTCAGTAATATGGAATTTTTTTTTCAGGAAAGTATTAACATTTAAAAATGGAAGGTGATTTTCTTAAACTGGCAAAGAATATGTATGGGAAAACCAAACCACATTGACTGAATGAATCCATCTGGTGCTATCCTCTGAACGTTCCTAAAATACAAGAAAGACCCCCATTGCTGCAGTATTTTCACATGGCACTGGAAGTACTAGCTGAATGACGTAAGAAATATAGAAAGGCATTGTAAGGAACGACATAGTAATTGCTTAAACTTAGACAACAGTAACAAACGAATGTCATACAGTAGTATACACAGGTTTATGTGACCCAAGCCAACCCCAGCTACTCCTAACTCATCTCCTAGCCCTTCCCAGACTGCTGTCCTCCAGCCACATCTGCATGTTGTAGATGTTTGTTCAGGGACTTTAAATTGACTGCTCCTCCAACTCTTTCTCTAGGGCATTGTCCCATGGCTCTATTGATGACTGGCTTCGTAGACTTTCATCCTAATGTAAACAAACCTTCTTTACCCCTGCTTATTTCTCTCTTTGCACTTGTCAAAGTCTAATTAGTGATTTATTTGTCTCTAGTCATCATTTGCCCAAATCTGGCCAGTTAGTAAAGGCATAAAGAAGTCTTTCTTGTTCATTGTCATATCTCAAGTGCTCAGCACAGTGAACAAGGCACATACTATGCTTCATCGTTATTTGAATGAATGAGTTGATAGCCGAGTACCCTGACACACCTAAGAGACACTCTCTGTGAAGTACAGCATCTTTTTTCCCGGGGATATGTGAAAGACAGTATCTAAATTAACTTCTGAGCTCTCTTTCTTTATGGAAATTCTGATTCATTCTGCTTGCAACAGCTCATTTGTTTTTGAGAATAGGTATGATATCATTATGTGGACATAATTTCCTCTCATTACAATCATGAAACCATCATACTACAGTGTCTCACTGAAATTAAACCCAGGGACCTATGTGGGATCGGGGAGGTTCAGCAACAGTTTTCTGTGAGAGAAGTGTCTTTAGAATGCTTGCTTCTGTTAACTTAATAGATAGATGACATCTTTGTGAAAAGGCTGGAAAAGAACACAAATATCTTATGTATGAATGTGCACACATACAGTGATCTACATATAATTTATGTATTACTATATTGATTTTTAAACTAGAATATATATTACTATTTACATATCTTTAGACAACACACCCTATAAATTACCTAGAAAAATAGAAATGTATGAGATACATAGTTGCATAATGGTTAAATTAGGTTTTAATGTGCATGCTATATGACACATAGGTAATATAGAAGATATGTTGTCACATTTTCAAGCAAAATGGTTTTCCTTGAAAAACTGTTGTTAAAATAACGCTATCTTAAAATCAAGGAAATAAGGTTACCGAAGCTAGAGATAGATGTTCATTAAATAAACTGGCCACCAGGATCTGTAGAACTTAGAAATCCTCAACAGCATGCCCCTCTCCAGTGACCCTTTGATAAAAGTGGCAAATCTATAATACTTGTAAATCAATCACGCCACTTAGCACTAATGAATTAAGAACCACTTCACCAAGACTGTCCAATTTCTAGCTAACGAAGTAGCAGCCGGCTTGACTAAGCCTGCTGAGGAGGGTGGCTTCCTCAAGCAGTAACTGGATCCTTAGATTTTTCTCCTGTCATCTTTAACGAGATCCAACATCAATGAATTTGGCACAAATATAAAGGAAATCTACATAATGAGATGCTGTGTTGCATTATATTTTCCACCGCGCTTGGAATTATAAATAGAGAATGGTCAAGGGCTTCCTTCTGCTTTCTCTTCCTCTTTCTCTCTCCTTCTCTCTCTCTCTCTCTTTTAACGAAATGAAGATGTATAGGGCTGCAGAGAAGAACCGATTGGAAAGCTGAGAGGTCAGATGCAGCATGTTTCAGATATCCGGGAATGTACACAGATGGGTTGGCTTCAACATCTGGCTATAAGGCCCATAAGACAAGTGATTACCATTGGACTTTATCTCTTAGCTTTGACTGTACTCATCAGCTAAATAGACAATGTTGGCCATCTGTTGTAGGTTAAAGAAATCTGATCAGATCAGAGAGTAAGACACACAGAGGAGAGCTCCCCTGTCAGGTTAGCCCACAACTCTTCATGCCATATCTTGCCTAATTTGATGTCCTAGAAAGAACACTATAGATTTGCTCCTTTAGCAATATTGCAGCAAGATTTATCAACAGACTCTTTTAAATAGTCTAGTACAGTTGATTCATGACTTAGTAAAATTTGTCCTGTGTATGCATCTTGAGTGTCTGTTCATTCATTCCTATATGTAAACTGAGTCTTTTCATGATTTGGCCACTGTGGCCCGACCAATGATTGTCTTATTTCACTGTATACCCACCCCTGACACATTCACATATATATACTTCATCCCCAAGCTTGGTTTTATAGTAGTCAGTGGAACAAACTTAACTTTGAATGTCGCCATGGTTAGGTTGAGGCACTGCCCTCACCCTCTGCTTTGTGGAAGAACACTGAAACTGAGACACCCTGGCTTTCCAAAGTAGATCCTGTGTCTTCTGCAGAACACAGATCTTACCTTGATCCCCCTAAGCCGATAATCTGATTGGCTTTAGGATGACCAGGTCAGATTGTAACCCCCATATTGCTTTTTAACTATTTTATCATTGCATGTTCAAAATCATTGCAGATAAAGCATCAGTTTGAAAGTGGGTGGCACTGAACGGCTGATAACGTCTTCTTACAGTCATGAGATTACAGGATTCTATAAAATCCCCCACCCTCGTGGGCAGAAGGCTCACTAACCAGTTGGTCAACTGTACCCCTTGACAAATCCTATGAATTATTTGGATCAATCTGATCCTTTGGTCTGTAAAATACTTAAGTGACAAAAGGATAACATTTTTGTAACCTGAGCAGAAAGAGAAAAAAGAAAAGAACAAGTGTAGGAATCTATAGAAAGAAATAGAACACACTGACACAGGATATCTCTGAATGCATTATACTTATGGATTCTGTCCTGGGTTTGGAATCAAAGCAGATCCATGAGGGATTAGGATCTTTTTTACTATGCTGAGTCACCTCCAGTTTGCCATGCCTCTCTCAGAGGCTGGTATCTTCTTTTCTCTTTTGTAAAATAGGAATAAGACCCTCGTTCACAGAATCATTACCAAATTGAATAAGCATATAATCATTTAGGGTTGTAACACTTAGAAAGTACTCAATTTTATCAGTCATAATTAAATAACATATTCATTTCTAATTATTTACATTTTTCATCTTTATTTTCACTCAGGTGCTGTGGATTTAATAACCCAATTGTGGTAAAACTTCTGTCTCAGATGAGCTAACAAAACAAGCTCTAATTCACTTCCTTTCTTTGGAATTCCGGCTTTGGATCCACCCACGGGGAAGTAGCAACCTGGAAAACAGTTCTGAGTATTATGCAATCCAGGTGTAGAAAAGCAAAGTGAGAAAACAATATTAGATCAGATTGCATTTAAATGGAACATTCTGGGTTACTGGATTTGGGCATTTAACTCAGCAGGTAATTGACATTCTTGAAGCAAATCCAGAGTATGACAGTTTCTGTATTTCCCTCTTAACTATAGTCACGCCCTCACTCAATAATTATTTGATTACATAGAATCAGAAAAAACTTTGCCACTAGAAGAGAACTTATAAATGATCTACTAAAATGTCTGTTTTTCCAGAAACAGGTACAAGGAGATTAAGTGCCCCATTTTTATTTCCACAGTGAGAAGAAAATAAACAAAACAGAACAAAGTATCCTGCAAGGTGATGTGGAAAATAGATGAAGAGGAGCTCACAGTCTCTAGGATCTTAACGCTTAGAAGGAAAATGAGACGCGTGCACAGACAGCTGCAATGTGGGATAGGAAGTTGTCAAGTGCTACAGGAATTTTAATAGGACATTAAACCCAGCTACAAGAAATAGTTGAAGGGGGACTGCTTGACTGTGGCACCCTCACACCGATTTCCCTTCTGTTAGAAGGGCTCTCTGCTTTCACTAGTCACCCTCCTTTAATCCTAGCCCATGTAGGACCAGTCAACTAACTGCACTCTCAAGGGCACCATTAACATTCGATGTTGCCCTGTTGACTGGAGTAACATTGTTCAGCCATGGAGATGACCTCAGAGATGAGCACACAGCCCAGGGGCGGCCATGCGAGCACCCTTCCTGAGGCTCTTGCTGGTTATATTGATGAATAGGTTTTCTCATCTTACTAGGTTGTTAGAAAAATACAATCTTGGAGCTATTGGCAGCCAAGGTTGGTACCTAAAAAGGAGATTGTGATTAAAAGCCATTTCACACAAATGAAATTTCCCCCAAGCCAGGAAACATAAAAATACACATTCCTGATAACATCATTGAATACCTGGGTCTAGATGAATCTTAGTGCAAGATCTGATCTTTTCAGTTCCATAACTATATTAATTAACCAAGGTTGAACTGAGATTTTAATTTACAGATGAGAGCAGGGATATTTTAGCTTGGCTTTGATGGCTTTGTAGATAGATTTGTACACATATGAGGCAGAGTTAGAGGGTGGCAAAAGAGAGTGCAGGATTATCTGGAAAATTACCAAGCATACAGTTTGGTTGCAAAAAGAGTGAGTGAAGAGACCAAGTGGAAGAATGAGTTTGGGAACGTGGTATAGGATTAGATTTTGGAAATTCTTTAATGCCTCAGCAGAAGGTCTGAATTTGAAGGGCAAGTAGAAGACACCAAGGACTTTAAAGACGTGGTTAATATAAGCAGAGCTGTGATTTAGAAAGATGGATCAGGTAGTTGTATACAGATGGCTTTATAAGGAAATCATTTTTCCCTTTGTAGAAAATGACCCATGAGAGACACAATATTAATGCACATGGAAAGTCTGTCTTCTTTCACGGAAGGAATAACATTTTCTTCTTGAAATGAACTTGTGTCCTGTAAGTCAATTTGTTCTGTTGAATTTTTAATTAAGTTTATTGGTACAGTTTAGCTATACATAATGATCATATTCATCATAGGGAATTTGTACCTGTACATGATATATCTTTATTCTTTTTCCCATTCTCCTCCCTTCCCTTCAACCCATCTTTCCCTCCTTATTTATAAAAACTTTGTTTCCATTTTTCCTTTGTTTCTTGTTTTCTTTTTCTTTCTTTCCTTTTTTCCTCTCCCCTCCCTAGTTCCCTTTCCTACTTGAACATTTTCTTTTACTGATGTTTTCAATTGCTTTATGGTCATTCTTGGTTCTTGGCCAATTCTGGGGTTCCTTATCACAGTCATGCATATACATTCACTTACAAAGATTAAAATGTCTACTCTTCTCTGATAACCCCTCACCTCAAAATTCCTAAAGCCTATCACTATTAGCTTAAACTAAATGAAGAAAAATATTTTAGTGATCACAAGCACAGGTACATTTAAAACCATTTTTTAATAGTAATGATTTATATTTATGAATCTTTAAAAATTTTCATGATTAATAATAATTCCTCCTCAGTTATCCAAATACTATGTCAAGTAACTAGGAAAGCTTTTATCTCACTGTAACTATTTAGGTGTCTATAACACAAAGATACTAAATTGTTGCTTATGGGCAGAAGACATTCAAGGTACAGAGCCAAGGTTTGAACTCTACAACCTACTTTAGAAGTCTTTCGGTGATTCTGACATCATGTTTATTCACAATTACGGAATTTTCCTATGAATTATGGAGATCTGCTTTATCTAGCTGAAGGATAAATTCCCTTAGGGATACTTTTATGTTTGGGGGTAAAATATGTTGTTAGACTTCTTGATAATGAACCTTTGTCCTATAGCTTTGCTGGTGAGAATGAGACTTTGCTGAGAATTGAGACTGACATAGTATAATTACGTAGTGTAATGTTTATATGAAATATAAAAAGACAGGTTTTATATTGATCATGAGCTGATAAAGAAAGTTCATTCATTTCTTGTAGTAGTGAAATATTGCTCCTTTATAAGAGCTGCCTGAAAGGATTCTTTTTGAAACAGTGATGTGCAAACCTAGGAACCCATCAGAATTATCTAGAGTGCTTATTAAAAATGCAGATTCCCCAGTGGGTACTGGTGCAACCCTATAATTAGTATGTGGTGCATGAGCCATCATTTAAGAACACAATGGCCACCAAACCATGTTTTCAAGCAGGATCTGAAGTTGTGTCAGTGTTGGAAGATTTCTGTAGGAGCACTGCAGAGAGGCCTTCCAGCCCAGATATAAATAATAGTCTCTACTGAAAGTTAAGAAATGAAATGTGGATGAGAGCCGAAGTATGAAAAGCCATGTTAAAGAGGCCTTACCAACCAAGCAGATGTGATGTTAAGATCAATAAACCTAAAGAAGTAATGCCATTCAGAAATCAGCTATAAAAGCATAAAAATAATGCCCCACTAGTAAAGAGCAGCAGCACTGGTGCAGGGAAGCTTGCTTTTAGTCTGCTTCATGGAGCTCCTAGTCATAGAGTTTCAGCTTTATTCCCAATTACAATACGGGTTCCCTTTCTCTGTACCTTTGTTTCTGCCCTTCATTTACCTGAAATGTCATCCTCTTATCTGCCTGTGCAAATCCAAGGCCCATTTATTTTACAAAACATTCCAGGCCCATGGTGACCTCCTCCTCCTCCCCGCCAGCAGCAGTTTCTGTGTCTGTTACTCACTCCTCAAGGGCCCAGTACGGGCCTCACACACCCTGGCACCAAAGTAAAGATGGAGAGCTCTGCATTGCTGTTACCTATGAGTAGTCAACCAGCTCATTCCTATGTACCATGGGGAAGCTTCAGCGTGACACTGTAGTGATGTCAGCCTAACACACAAACAAACACTCACTGCCTCATTGGTCTCTGCTGTTATCATAGCAGACCCAGACTGACTTTCTCCCGCCTGTCAGATAATATTTTGCACACAGATTGTGTACATGAGCAACTATTTCCTCACTAAATGAATAGATGAATCATAGTCTCACATAAATTCCTCCAAGAAGACCACAGCTTACATCTTAGAGCCCACTGGAAACCTCAGTGGAAATATCAGAGAAAAACTGAAGTCAATCTGTGGAAGAGCAATAAAAGATCAATAATAGTTAATATGCTGACATACCCCTAAACTTGTAACTTAGATTAACTTTTAGATTTCATTTTTATTTTTAAAGTGTCTGAGTGTTTTATTACTGGATGAAAGTTTTAAATACATATATATATATATATATATATATATATATATTCTCAGAGTAATTGTCTTAAAGATTCATATGACATGGAAACATTTGCCAATGGAATATAAACCTCAATAGCTGCTTTCCATAAGTGTGAAAATTTCATTGAGTTTTCAGCTCAATACAAAAATAAAATTACTGTAAAAGCTGGATACAGTCAGAGCAAACGTCCTTTGAAGATGAATCCCCTTTCACTGGAGGTGTTGAATCTACTGAACATCCTATAAAGAAATCACTAAAAGGCACTCAGATGTGGAAAAGGGACAGGGGGAGATTGCATCACCACAGTTTGTTGTTTCAGCTATGAGACTGTAATCCAGATGGCCCATTCCAGACCTAACTGAAAGGGCCTGATTCCTTTATCTACAGGACATAGCTACATTCTCAAAACTCATTACTTTCTATGCTCGGTGACAAACAAAGAAATCATCACACTGGAGAAAAACAGCAAAAAAATAGCATTTTAAAATTAGTGTTATTGTTGCTGGTATAAAGAAAAACACTTGTTAATTTCCATCCTTGTTCTACTCATGAAATTACTAAGATGCTTCTCCCAGGTGTAGGGTAGCTGTTTTGATTACAGGCTATTTGAATATTACATTTTTTTCCCAGACAGCAACTTTTTACTCCAGGCAAATTGAGCTGTTTTCATGTAAATACAACCCATGTTTCAGCAATATTTTAATTACTAACTTTAATGAGTACTTTGCTTTCTTCCCCCCACATCAAACTCCTTGGAATGACCTCCATAATTCAGATAGACCCAGAGGAAAATCATTAAACCCAAAGTTGAAAAGTTTCCTTGAATTTATCTATTATAATACTTACTCATCACATATGTCTCACATTAGTATCATCTCCAAGTAACCACATGAATTCTTACTGAAGAAAACTCCTTAAAATTAACTAAGGTCTGCTGAGCACACATTGTGTGCTACTTACACAAAGCTTTGTATTGATGGTTTTATTTGATCCTCACAACTAATGAAATTATTATTGTTATTCTCCTTTATTAAATGAGGAGATACTGAGACTCTGAAACTAGGTAAATGACCCCAAAAGATGCAGTTAATAGGTAGCATAGATAGAATTCAAACCCATGTCCAAATTCAATCCCAAGTGGGTCAACTGAGTGCCTTGTCACTCTTGTTTTAAAATAAATATTAACAAAGGGCCAGAGATTTAGTTCTGTGTGAAGGTCTTGCATTAAATCCTAAGTAGTACAAAAACAAAAAAATAAGTATGTATCACAGTTGGTTACATCATCTGTAAGATTCATATCACCATAAAAAGATAATACAAATTATAACAGTGGACTTGGGGTTAGTCAGGTTAAATGGTGTCATTTTGATGCACATTTGCATTTTATCTATTGATTGTGATGAATTTTGGCTGCCATGGGGTCAGAGATCTATCATCACTATTACAGCCTCAAGGTCAAGGTGAGAGTATGAGGTTATTTACTCACCCCACAAATATTTGCTGACTGCTGCTCTGAGTCAGGCACAATGAGAATACAGTCATGGCTAAGACACCAACCAAAAAAGGACAGTGTAAAATGCTAGAAGAAATTGCAAGTGGGAGCAGAGCAACTGGATAGAGGTCATGCAGATAGCGAGGTGTCTCAGTTACTTTTCTCTCCTTGATGCCCAACATGAAGGAAGAAAAGGTTTATTTATTACACTTCTTGGAGGTTTCAGTCCATACTCAGCAGGCTGCAAGGGTGGTGTGGCTGAGGGGCAGCCTTTTATGGCAGTGCAAGCAACAAGAGCAAAAGAGCAGAAAGAGAGGGGAAAGTGGGCCTCCTTCCTTCTCTTATATAGTATGCTGGCTTCTGGACAGATGCAGCGCTCACACCATTAATCCCAGTGCTAAACAACAAACCAATCACAAATGCTAGATTCAGCCGCCTCCATGACTGCATGAGGCTTGGAGGGGCCACCTAGACACAAACATAACACGTGATGAAAGTAGGCCTCATTGAGAAGCTAACTTTTATGTTAAGATTGAACCATGAAAACCAGATAAACCTATGAGAGTTGGGCAAAAGCATTTTAAGTACAAGGAACTGCAAACACAAAGGCTCAGGCAAGGCAGAGATTAACTGGCTCTTGGGACAGAAAGCCAAATGCCTGACTGGAAGATAATGATAGAGACATGGCAGGTCTGAGTGGCATAGGTGAACTGATGTGCGGGTGTATTAGTCACCTTTCCCATGAATGAAACACAACACCCAATACCCGGAATTTCAAAGAGGAGAGGTTTAATTTGGCACATGGTTTCATGGGATTCCATCCATGGTCGGTTGGCTCCCTGGCATAAGGGTGGGGCAGAACAAAGATGTTCATAGCAGCCAGGAAGTAGAGCAAGGAAACGGCATCAGAGAGGGAGTGAGAGATCATATATAGTGCCCAGCTCATGCTCCATGACCCACCCAGACACAACCGGAAGTGGACTCCAACAGGCCTTTGGGCATTTGTTAATTCACTTAAGCTGACATAGCACGAGAGTGACAGCAGGGAGGGGCCAAGTTATATCAGCATCATTGGTCTTGGTGAAGTGTTGGAATTTGATTCCAAGAGCAAAGTGAGACCACTGGTGGATTTTAGGGAGAAGAGGAATGTAATCTAGTTTCCCTTTTAAAATCGTTATTGTAGTTACAGTGAAGTCAATAGACTACTATTGTTCAATGAGTATTTATTTAATCTATATATGTCCAACTACAGTTTTATATAGTTGAGTAAATAAATTTATTTATTGAATGATGCAGAAAAGGGCAAAGACAGTACCCTTGTGCTGGTCTCAAAGTACACTTACCCTTTCCCTCTTTTACCTCATCATGTGCGCTCCCAGCAGTCCCTGAGTTTCAGATTCCTCAGAGGGAGGCCATGGGCCTTAAAGATCTCCTTCAGCTCCAGAAATGACTCCTGCCAAGCCCGCCCCACTGCCACGGCCTTCAGTCTGCAACAGCTGAAAGGCAAATGCTGAATACCTGCGCTCTGCTTATCATCCTTGGTTTGGCATTTCATCTGCAGCTGGAGCCCTTTCTACAAGATCACTCAGCATCTATAAGTGACTAATTTCCATGTTGATTGAAAAGCTGGAAATGTATACACTTGTCATTCTTATTCTTGGCCCAAATGCTTTTTGCTGGCAGTAGCTCTGAGGATGGGGTGTTGACACCATTCACTAGTTATTGTCTAACGTGTCATTGATACAAGCAGGTTTAGGAGGATGAACAATTCAATAATCAGATCCCATCTGCAGAGTAATCATGAGTTACATTATAGAGAAAATGTAACTAAATGATGGAAATATAACCATCTTATTTTCAACTTCTCTTACTCTAGCAAAGATGGTAAAAAAAGATGTTAATACACAAAACAACTTCGTATTTTTTTTCAATATAATGAGCATCTTTTAGTGCTTTTTGCGTTTAAGTAAAGCAAGTGGCAGGCTATAAAACAAAAAATCTCTCACAGATATGCTCTCATTTGCAAATGGATTGTATTAGAGTTGTAAAGTGAGATGTGTTTGGTGAAGATCTTTAAACCAAAAAGAAACATGTAATGTTGGAAGAAAGTATTCTTCAAGTACACCCACTCAACTTCAGGATGAAAGCAGTATCTTTAGTTTACTACATGCATTCAGTTCCTGTTTCTACCTTTTAATTTTCTGTTATAAACTCAGAATTATTATTTCACCTGTTTTTGTACCTTAGTATTCTTATTAGATGGTGAAAATAAGAATAAGAATAATACCTTTATAACAAAGTTGTAGTGAAAATTATTCAGTTAATATGTTTAGAATGGGGTCTGGCATATATTAAGAACCAAAAAGTATTAAACTATTCTTCCTAACAATTTTATTTCTCTTCCTCTCCAAAGCCAACCACACTTTGTGTGGCCTAAGGCTCTCTGTGAAACTACTAATCTGCCAGTTTGCCTTTTATTTCTATTTTATTTTATTAAAAATGGAACCTAGGTATACCAGGGGTTTCAATTTTTTTCCATTCAAAAATGTATCATGGGGATTCTTGTGAATATATAAATCTATATAATTAACAGTTTCAGATTTAAATTTATGGATGTGATAGTGTTTAACCACTTTTAAATAGATAAGTATTTAGACTGCCTTGTCCTTTTTGCTGCTATGTGTAGAAAACATCATTGTCAAAAAATCTTTGCACACTTGTAACCATTTTTAAAATACTAAAGAAAAAATTGAGTGAGTGCCATTATCCACCAAGGAGATAACTTTCAAGACTTGAAGCATTTCTCTAGTTTTTTACAGATACAACTCATAGCACATGGGAGAAATAAGATAAATACTTAAGTCTTCCAACTCTAAATTAATTGTCCTTTCCAGTAGACAATAAAAAGTTGAATGAAATCTCAGTATATCTGATAACATTTGTATGCTGGGAAGTCTTTCACATGAAAATATTAATAACTTCATTATTCTTAGCTGTATATGGGCCTGATAGGACTGACTATAAACTAACAGTACATAATCAACCTACTGTGATGTTTACCCATGCATGTAAAACATCACATAATCCTAAATGTGGGGTAGAGAGTATTTACTGAAAACTCAATATGGTAAAGGTAATGCAAAGACGATGAAAGGAAAAATAATTGAATCAGTTTTTATGGAGAGCTGGGAGGGCAACTCATGCCATAAGCACAAGGTAAGCCTGGAGCAGGCAGGCAGGGCTGTCGATAAGCAACAGATGGGCCATCCTACCCAGAGGAGAATCCTGTGGTTCTTCAAGCTGTAAATCCAGTGCAGGGCTTTAGTCTAAGTGATTATTTCTGCATGGCAAGCTAGCTTGGGAGAACAAATACAACGCAGTATTCGCCATATCTCAGAGCGCTGTAATCAGGAACCAGCTTTTGAGGGTGTTTATTGTGTGGGACTGAATACTCCAAGAATGAGAAGTCATGAACAACTACTCTGGGGTTTATGTGTGAGACAGTCACAGAGATAGCTGTAGCGAGAGGGAAGACCAGCTGCAAACCTGCTAAGAAGTGAACAGGAGCGTGGACTGTGGAGGGCATGTGGTTGGCAGCACTGGTCTACGTGGTAAGGAACGAGATTTGCTACATGTGGTTCACCGAGGGAATCAGGTCTGAGAGCCAAGCTAGAGGCTGACAGATTGGCTGGCTCCTGTGACTTCCCCTTCCAGTGCTGAACTCAGTGGTGTGTTTGTTTTCCTCCTGCTTTAATATATTTGGGGATACGTCTTGGCTTGGACATTTGCCCTGCCCCAAGGTGCACAGACTGGGGGGCTTCTGGAATGAGTGGGCACCTGATGTGCCCATGGCCTGAAGCTAGGTAGGGCCAGGCAGCAGCTCTGGATGACATAAAAAGACAAAAACCTCATAAATGAATACTGTACTGCTGCAGAGAAAATGCCTTTAACTGGCCCAGCACGGTGGGAAATGCCGGACAGACTTTAGCTTACACGTGGCACCTCTCTGCATTAGGGAGCAGGGAGGAGTTATAATGAACCCTGGGTATGACTCCCTACCCAACCTTGCTGGTAGATTTCAACATCAGAGGACCCAGAATGAAGCTTTTGCAATCCAAGTTCCTTGATTAGGTGGAATTTTTTAGACTCATTTTGGTTTTTCTTCCCATTTTTTATACTCTCACTGAATTTTACTTTTTAAAATTCTCTAATTAGATTTTTAAAAAATCTCTTTCTCTTTTCCTCTTTTTCATTTTCTTTTCCTAGTTTATCCTTGTTTTTTTCCTTCTTTTTCCCCTCTCCTTTTCCCCTTTCAAAATTATTTCATTATTATTATTTCAAACTTCATCAATTTTTATCTTTTTAATTTGTTCTCTATTATTTTGCCCCTTTCTGTCATTGTCAGTGAAGCAGCTTTTAGTTTTAATTGCTTTATACTATATTTTTATATCTGACTTGTTTCTGTGTTGTCCTTGCTGCTGCAATTTGTTTTCTACTCTCTGAGTAATAACAGGGATTGAACCCCAAGGAAGTGGCTACGTTCTACAAAGAAACATAAAATTGGAAGGCATATCCATTCAGACAGCTGTACATATATCAACATAAAAACAGAAGAAATGTAAAAGAACAAGGCCATGTAACTCCACCAAAGGTTTGTCATTCTTTGGTATGTGACTCTAAAGATACTAAAGTGGATAACACCAGACGAAAAATACAAAATTTAAATGATGACTTCAAAAAGGGTACACATAAACAGTTTAATGAATGAAAGACAATACATGATATGAAAGAGCTCTTCAATGAAGAGAGAGATTTTGAAAAAAAGGAAACACTGCACAAATCTCAGAAGTAAAACCTCAGCAAGTCAAATACAACCAAAACCCAGTTGAAAGCTCTTATGGTTAATACATTGTGTCAACTTCAGAAGTTTAACTGAGACTCAGCAGGGAGCCAGGGTTCTTACTTTTTAAATATCCTCATCCTGTGCAAAGGAGGGCAAGGACATTTTGTGATTGTTACATCCACCCTGAAGGTGGGGGGGATGTGGCCTGTGTACAATTTAAGGGTAGAGAAGAGGCTTGCCTTGTCTCTTTTTGCTCTGGCTGCTGCCTTGAAGTGTTGTCCCTGTGCCATGCCACCCTGCCTTGGAGCCAGCTGATTATGGACTGAAATCTCCAGAAACTGTAAGCTAAATAAACCTTTTCTTCCCTAATTTTGGGTGTCAGGTGTTTTGTCCCAGCAAGGAAGAAAAAGTAACCAATACAAAAGCCTCATTAAAAAATTAGATCAAGGGGAAGAAAAATGAAGCTTGAAAATGAGATTGATTATCAAATTAAAACAGTAACAAAGAAACATAATGAGAAATTATAAAACAACATACAAGATCTGTGGGATAAAATTCATAGACCAAACCCAGAAAATGAGCACAAGAAAAGAAATTATAAAAATTAGAGCAGAAATAAATGAAGTAGAGATTATAACAACAATACAAAGAATGATATAAAGAGGAAGTTCTATTAAAAGAAAAACAAGAGTGGTAAATCCTTAGCCAAAATAACCAAAAGAGAGAGAACACCCAAATTAACAAAATTAGAGCTGAAAACAGGATATGTAAAAAAAGGTCTTAGGGATTATTTTGAAAAGTATGTCAATAAGTTGGAAATCTAGAAATATAGAGATGACCTAGACATGATACATATGTCCTTCCAAAACTGAACTAAGAAGCTATAAAAAAAAAACTTAAATAGATCAATAACCAGTTGTGAGCATTAAAGTGTAATAAAAATTCTCCCATCAAAGAATATCACATGATAGGGTAGATTTACACTTCCAAGGTCATTCAAGGGATCTGTATTACCCTGCTACCAAAATCTGTTAAAATAATAAAATCAACAGCAAAAACAAAGAAAAATATAAGCCAAAAACCTTGATGAACACAGAGCAAACAATCCTCAACAAAATGCTTGCAAATCAAGTTTAACATCTTGTCTAAAAGATTGTGAGGTCTATGATATGAGGTAATATAAAGATTCCGTGATGAAGTTGGTTTCACTCCAGGCATTCAATTTTGTTTCAATGTATGTTAATCAATAAATATTACTTGTAGCCTATAGAATCAAGGATTAAAAAACACATAATCCTTCTCATATATGCATATAAAGTCTTTCATAAAATGCAATATCCTTTTATCATAAAAACCCTGAATAAACTAGTTCATAGAAGACTCGTATTGCAACATAATAAAGATTGTGCATGAAAAACACATAGCCAGCCTCATATTGAAGGGGCAAAAACTGAAAGTGTAACCTCTTAACATTAAAACAAGGGTGCCCATTATCACCACTCTTATTTACTAGAGTACAGGAAAGGTTAGCCATGGTAGTCAGGCAAGAGAAAGAATTAGAAGGGATGGAAAAGATAGCTAAGACAGTTACACTACTCACTTCTTTTAGTTCATTGAAAGAACGGTTTGTGCTTATATTCTTTGATCAATTATGCATGCCTATATTTTGTAATCTGAGCAATTACTTTTAAAGTAACACACAATGAATTAGCCATTGCTAATTTCCTATTATCTTGTTTTGAAATTCTGCATCAATGTTTTGGTTTTTTTCTCTTTAAAATAAAGAATTGAAAAGGATACAAATGGGAAAGAAAAGCATCAAGTTATCCCTGTTTACAGAGTATGTGATTCTACAATTATAAGGCCCTACAGAGTTTACCAAAATTCTCTTAGACCTGATTTACAAATTTAACAAATTAGAAGGATAAAAACCCAACAAATTAATTTAGTAATTTCCTATATACAAATAAGAACTTGCTGAGAAAGAAATCAAGAAAACAGTCCTATTCATAGTGTCCTCAAACAAACATACCAAAACAAACAAACAAACAAAAACTAAGTATGAACATACTCAAGGAGTTGAAAGACCTTTAAAATGAAAATTAGAAAACACTGAAGAAAGAAATACAAAACAAACCGAGAAAATGAAAACATACCCCATATTCATGGATTGGGAGAAATAATATTATTAAGATAGTCATACTATCGAAATTAATCTACTGATTCAATGCAATCCCTACCAAAATACCAATGACATTTTTTATTGAAGTAGAAAGACATTCCTAAAATTCATGTTAAAGCACAAAAACATCCCAAATAGCTAAATATATTTGAGCAAAAAGAACACCACTAGATATATTACAGTACCTGATTTCAGTGTACACTATAGAAGCATTGTAACAAAAGTAGTGTGGAATTGGCATAAAGACAGACCTATATACAAGTGGGACAGAACAAGGGACCCAGGAATAAATCCATACATCTGTAACCATCTGACTATGGTAAAGGAGCCAAAAACATACACTGAAGAAAAGATGCCTCCTCAGCTAATAAATGGGCAAATGAGCTGAAGACACTTCCCTAATGGAAAAGTTTCCGTGACCATTAAGTATATGAAAAAATGCTCAGAGAAATGCAAATCAAAACCAGACTGAGAGCCCATTCCATCCCAGTGAGAATGGCTATTATCTAGACAAAAACAGCAACAACAACAACAGCAAAATAACAAATACTGACAAGGATGTGAGGAACAATAAACACTTATACACTGTTGATGAGAATGCAAATTAGTACAGCTACTATGCAGATCAGCTGGAGGTTCCTCTGGAAACTAAAAGAAGAACTAGCATGTGATCCAGCTATACAACTCTTCGGTATGTACCAGAAAAAATGAGGAGTCAACACACAGGAAAGATACTTGTTTATGATGGCTATTTTTTATTTATTTATTTATTTATTTTTGGTACCAGGGATCGATCTCACTACCTCACACTTGCCAGGCAGGCGCTTACACCACTGAGCTGAATCCCCAGCCCGACACTTGTTTATGATGGTACTATTCACAATACTCAAATTAGGGAATCAGCCTAAAGACTTCTGAGCAGATGAATGGAAGAAGAAATTATTCAGCCATAAAGAACTAAATGTACGGAACTGGAGATTATCTTGTTAAGTAAAATAAGCCAGATTTATAAAGATAAATATAGCATGTTTTTCTCCAATGAGGAATCCAGAGAGTAGGAAGATGGCATGAAAGTGGAAGGAGACTGTTAAGGAAGGTGTAGGGGTCCAGGAGGTAAGAGAGAGTCATCAAGAGGGTGGATACAATCAATGTATGTTATTTGTATGCATGGAAATGTCACAAAGACACCCATTAGATTGTTTAGTTAATATGTGCTTGTGATTTAAAGAGTGAGGAG
>RJWT010018821.1:0-18683 GCA_004365215.1 Cuniculus paca
GCAGTTTGGCATCTAGGGGGGAATCTCCTTCTGAGGGCTGTAGCCATTGTTGATTCTCTATGGTCTTGTTTTGAAATCCAATATCATTTCCATTGTTTTGTTGGGTTGGGTTTTACTCTCTTTTGTTTTGTTTGATTATGTTAAATCCAATGGCAGGAGCAGCTATTTCAAAAATAGCACGATATATTATGGTAGTAATTTTGGATTTACTATTGGCTTGTTTTGAAGTACTTAATTGCATTCATTGTCTTGTTTTTATTGTTTCTATTCTATTCTGTTCTGTTTGATTTTTACTATGTCCAAAGTTATCTGAAGACATCAAAAGGCATTATGGTAACTATTGATGATTTTGTAATGTTTTGAAGTCCTGTATCACTTACATTGGTTTGTTTTGATTGCTTTTATTCTGTTTTATCCTCTTGAAAATAAAATTAAAAAAATAAAAAAATTTTAAAAAAGGAAAGATACGCCTTGCTCTTAGACAGGAAGAACCAATACGGTGAAAATGGTCATACTCCCAAAACTGTTATACAGATTTAATGCAACCACAATCAAAATACCATTAACATATCTCACAGATCCAGGGAAAACATTCCTAAAATTCATTTGGAAACAGAAGATACCCAGAATAGAAAAAGCAATCTTGGGAAACAAAGGCAAGGCAGGAGGCATCGAAATCCCTGACTTGAAATTATACCACAAAGCGACTGTGATAAAATCAGCATGACACTGGCAAAGAAATAGACCTGAGGATCCCTGGAACAGATTAGAAGATGCAAGCACAACTACAGAGACACTCAGCCACTTTATCTTTGACAAAGGAGCCAAACAAATTCACTGAAAGATAGCCTCTTTAACAAATAATGCTGGAAAAATTGGCTTTTCATATGCTGAAGACTAAAACTAGACTCATGTCTATCACCATGCACTAAATTAAAGTCAAAATGGATCAAAGATCTAAATATTAAAACAGAAACACTAAATCTACTAGAAGACAAAGAAGGTAGAAGTCTTGAAGACGTAGGGGTAGGCAAAGAGTTCATAAATAAAATGCAAACTGCATGGGAAGTACTTCAAAGAATCAACAACTGGAATCTCTTCTTATTAAAAAGTTTTTGCACATCAAAAGAAATCACCAACAGAGTGAAAAGAAAACTGACAGAATGGGAAAAAGTTTTAACCAACTGTCCCTCAGACAAAAGACTTATTTTTAGAACATATTAAGAATTGAGAATTGGGGATTTAGCTCAGCAGCATAAGCACCTGCTTGGTAAGCACAAGGTCACAAGTTCGACCCCCGGTACAAAAAAAAAATGAATTGAAAAACATCAGCCCCCCCAAACTCAAAGACCTAGTCCAAAAATTGGCATCTGAGATGAAGACACACTTCTCAGACAAAGAAATGCAAATGGCAAATAAATATATGAAGAAATGTTCAACATCACTGGTCATTCAAGAAATGCAAATTAAAACAACACTGACATTCTATCTCACTCCAGAAAGAATGGCCAACATCACAAAATTGACCAATAACAAAAATGTTGGTGGGGTTGTGGGGAGAAAGGAATCCTTCTCCACTGTTGGTGGGAGTGTAGACTGGTGCAACCACTGTGGAAATCAGTGTGGAGATTCTTCAAAAAACTAAGATTGGAGATCCCATTCAATCCAGCTATTCGCCTTCTGGTATTTTCCCAGAAGAATTGAAAACATCATGCCAGAGTAATATATGCGCACCCATGTTTATAGCAGCACAGTTTGTAATAGCTAAATCTTGGAAACAACCTAAATGCCCATCAACAGTGGAATGCATAAAAAAGATGTGACAAGGGAGTATTACTTAGCTATAAAGAAGGATAAACTTGAGGCTTTTGTGGGTAGATGGGTGCAACTAGAGACCATACTCATAAGTGAAATAAATCAGACTTGCATGTGTAAATATTGTATTGTCTCTCTAGTGTAAATAAAAAAAAAGTAAATAGGATCCAAAATGTACAATAGATATTATGAAAATGAAAGGGAAAATGCTTAAAAGGAAAAACCAACTGGGATAGGGGAAAGGAGAAAAAAAAGATTATATATGTATATATATACATGCACACATGTGTACATATATGTATATGTGTGTATGTAAATATATACAAGATAGGTAACTACACTACTAATCTGTTAGTTCATGAAAAAGAACCGTTTGTGTTTTCATTGTCTGATCATTGTTTTTATGCCTAAATCTTGTAATCTGAGCAACTACTTTCAAGATAACACTATGCAATAATTAACTAGTATTAATTTTCTATTTTTTGAAATTACTGTTTTTATCTTTCTGTTTTGTTTTTAAGATAAAATAAGTAAATCAATAAAGTAGTATTAATGCAAAAATTTTTTTAAAATCCAATGAGTTTTTTAAAAAATTTCATCAACCTTTGACACTGTGTCATTCTGTTGTTCCAAAAAAATTTCTATTTTATTTTTCACTTTGGCTTGTACAGACCCCCTTTCCTGGTTTTTTTTTGTTTTCCTACCCCTAATTTTCCTTTGCAGATTCAGCCTGCACTGTCTCAATTAAATGAAAAACTCCTCATTCTACACTTTATCTCCAGACACTCATGCTTGCCAATTGATCAAATTAAGATTTACACACTAATACTTTCTCAAGCTTTATGCCTCTCACTGAAGTCATATTGGTTGTTTTGTTTTGTTTCGTTTTGTTTTGCAACAGAGATCAAACCCACCACCTCATGGTGGCCAGGCAGGCACTGTGCCACTAAACAATATCCCTGGCCCCACATGGGCGTTTTTTTCAGTGCTTCAAAAGCAGCATATTTGATTACCCTATTTTTTTGCACAAAATTACATCAAGAATACATTTCCCTTATACTAAATTCTTGCCCAACTTTCAGATACGAACAGAACTTATTATAGGAAAGCTTTTCTCACGTCATCCTAGGTCAGGTCAATTTGTTTTACACACCCATATTTTCCTTTCCCTTTTCCCTTCCCTTTCCTTTCTTACAGAAGATTTAATTTACATGTATGTTTTTGTTCTACTTCTACCCCTCTTTTTGGATGATTTCAGTCCTTCTGAACTAGGGTGAGGGAAGATAGAGTACTGTAAGCAATGTTTTTATCATCACCTACCTGAAAAGGTGATGATAAATACAGCTCTGCTATTCTTGGTCTAAGGTCTCTGTCTCTTTTACACACCAATGCTGACGGAAGAGTAAAAAGAAGTAGTGTATATGTAGGACCACTTCCTTTACTGGTACCTGCGATCAGTGAGAGCAATGAAATGAGTCTGCAGTACCTCCAGAAATTCTCATGTACACAACTCAACTTATTCTTTTTATATACTTCAAACTTCTTTTGGGGGGGGTACTGGAAATTGAACCCAGGACCTTCCAACAATGCTACAACACCAGGCTTTTTTATTTTGGGATGAGATTCCACTAAGTTTTCCACGTTGTGCTTCTACTTGCAATCCTGTGTCAGCTTTCCAAACTTCTGGGAGAACAGGCAAGCATTACTATTCTTGGCCTATAAATTTCAAATTCTCATTCTCAAGGCCTCCATCTTACTAGAGAGCATGCCTCCTTCCCAGGTATTTCTCCAGATTCCATATGTTCAAGCTATAACAAGTTATATGTTAATCTGTCTATGAGTACTATAGGGAATTTTTTCCCCTCTAAATTAATTTTGAGGTGGTTTTAAATTCACATGCAGTTAAAAGAAATAATAAAGAGATCTCATGTTCTCTTAAGCAAGTCTCCTCATCCTGTGGTATAATCCTGCAAAACAATAGTACAACATCACAATCAGGATGCTGGCAATGATACACCCAAGACACAGATACCTTCATCATCATCATCATAATTCCCCACATGTCGCTTTTTATAAGTCACATCTACTTCTACCTCCACACTCCCTGGCAAGGACTAATCCGTTCACACTTCAATGATTTTGTCTTTTCAAGAATGTTATATAAGTAGTCACACAATTACCTTTTAGGATTTTTTTTTAATCAGCATTCTTTGGAAATTCATCTAGGGCAGTGATAATGAACCTTTTAGAGATAAAGCTCCCAAACAGCAACTCAAAACCTATTTATGTATTGCAAAGTGCTGACACTGTAATCAAACCTGAATACTGAGGTTTTATTTAGAAAAAAAAAATTCATTCGTTAACATCTTAGGTCTTAAAAGAAAGACATAATAACAGAATTTTCAGTGATACAAATATCTTTTTATTGGAATGTAAATGCTTGCATATGATGTGCTGTTGCTGCTGTATGCATGCGATAATTTGTCCAACCCTGGCTCACACACGTATAGTCTGAGAGCGACACATGTGGCACTCAGGTCATCTATTAGTCTATTGCTTATATCAAATGTATATAATTCAGAGCTGAAAAGAGATGTTCACAAGCATGAGATGATTCAAAGTAAGAAACATAATCCCAAGTGCTTTCATTGACTTAAAATTATTTGGCAGAGCCAGATGTGGTGGGTTACATCTGTAATCCTAACACATAGTAGGCTGAGGCAGAAAGATCACCACCAGTTTGAGACCAGTCCGGGCTACACAGTGAGTTCAAGACCAGACCGAAGTACATATCAAAACCTTGTCTCAAAAAAAAAAATCCAAAAAGTTATTTGACAAAGAATTCCACACTTTAAGGATTTCATTTTCAGAACTACCAACTGTGCTGTCCTTTGTCCTCCCTTCACACTCTATCTTCTTAAGTTGAATGCAGGTCATAGAATTTATTTTTCAGGTGGAGCATTCTTGAAATTCTAATAGCTCTATTTCCAGCTTTCCAGAATTTAACCAGTGTAAGCAGGAAAGATCAAGTTCTTCAAATTTGGCTTTATCTCAAGAAGTAAGAAAACACAGGGTTGTCTCCATCTTACAGAACTATAAAAATCTGTCACAAAAATTCTTTGCAGTGCTACAATGCTAAAAAATTCCTTATAGATTCCCTAATGGCTCTTGAGATTGTCTGGAAATGTTGTAGAATTTTCTAAATGCATTTTTAGATTTGGAAAATATCTTAGCCATCCATTCTCAAGGTCTCTTCCAAAAACTTGGAGTTTTCTCTCAAATGTTTTCATATCACAAAACATCCTTTCTGCTGTTTTCCCTACACCTTGTAGTTTTTGTTTGATACATTGAAGTGTAATGTAAAATCTGTAGAATAAATAAATAAGTAAAATGCACACACAAAGTTGTTAAGCCAAGCCATGTCAGTGAGCTGTGGATATTCCTGCCCGTTTTAATTCATAAGCAACCTAATTTCAACCAAACAGTCTACAAATCTCTCCACTACTTGTCATCTGCTTGGCCACTGGACATTACAGTACATAAAGCCTTATACTATGCCTGAACCCCATCAAGAAGTGTTTAAAGCTGTAGAAAACTATGTGCATGAACCATGACGTAATTCACCATTTTTTTTTTTACATCTTCGAGGATATTGTCTAATTTTTTGGTGCTTTCATTGGCCCAAAGAGCTTTTTGATGTAAAATAATGCAATGTCTAATGCAACTGAATGACTGGATATTTTGCTTCTTTTACAAAAAACTGCATGAAACCAGATGTTGGTCCCTCTGTGCAAAGTGGCCCATCACTAGTAAGTGAAACTACTTTTTCTGGTCTTACGTCTTACAAAAAAAAAAAAAAACTTCCATCATAGCATCATACATTTTTATCCCTTGTGTTCTTCAGTTTCAACAACTCTTTTTTCATGATGTCACCAACAGCATAACACAAACCACTGCTAGCCTTGCATGATTATTTATATCTGTGCTTTCATTCAAGCAGATGGAGTAAAAAGCTGTCTTTTGTTAAGCTACTACTAATCACTGCTCATGTCCAGGATTCAATCTTTAACAGTATTCCTGTTAAGTAGCATCTTGGAGATGCATTGCATAATTTTATCCTTGCTTGGGACATCACAAAAAAGGGACTTACTCTCAGACAACACAGTCATTTTGATAAATTCCCCATCAGAGTGGGGCTATGTTTTGTTATGTCCAGTGAAATGTGAAAGTTTGGCAGCTGTCACATGATTTTAGAAAGAGAGTTACAAAAACTAAGATACTGAGAATGGTATTTCCTCAATTTCTCTTCAAGAAACTCTTTTGTTTCAGTTTCACCAAGTTCAGCAACACTTTTGTGGTTGGTATCAACATGCTGTATGACACTTGATGTGTGACACACACCACTTTCGCTACACAGAACGTACAATGCTTTCCCATTTCCTTGGGTCACTCCAAATGATTCAGTCCAGGCCTTGTGGAATGACACTCCACTATCTATTTTCAATTTGGCTTTTTGGTGCAGTAGTCATTTTTCTGTTGTTCAAGATTTGAAGTCTACAGAAACACCAAATTTAAAAAACGAAGCATCCAATACAAATCTATTCCTACACATAATATAAATATATTAATCTATCATTAGTTAACACTAAAGAATTGGAAATTCCCTGAATCAACAATCTGCTGCAATGCTTCTCAGCTGAGGTTCCTCTTGAATTTGATAACCACCAGCACAAAGGGGCACTTGTCACTGACTACCTGGTTTTGGCCTGCTCTGAAAAAAGTATCCGAGTGCATTTCTTTCCTTGTGGGGGCTTCTGTTAAAACCATAGCCAGTACAGGCAAATATATACATCCTTGCTTTTGTTTTCATAAATTCTTCACAAACAACTATGATGATGCAGATTCAAATATGGTACATTAAGTCTCGGTCTCTTAGGCATCTCTTTGCTAAATCTTAGATATAATTTCAATTTGTCATAAGAAAACTCAAAGCTGGAATCTTATTAATAAAAATGAATGTCTTAAAACTCCTAGCCAGGCCAAGCTTATGTACATCTAGATCTTGGCAGCACACTGGTTGGCCATGCAAAACCTTGGATGAGTCGCAGTTAAGGAGACACAGCTCGTGATATCGTTGCCTGTTGCCATTACTCCTTTCTGAACACGTGTTTGGCCCCTGTATGTGCCGTTAGCCAATGCTCAGTTGCTGGGATGATGCTGGAGAGAGGTAGTTTTCATGCCGATAGAGGTGGTCTGCATGTCTGCTGTGGCATTCATGTCACAGGTTCGCCACAACTGAACTAGGGTGTGGCATGTATCAATGGTTTATTTCTTTTGACAGCAGGGTATTATTTCATGGAAAAGGTATACCACTTTAAACATTGACTCATTGAAAGACATATGGGTCATTTTCAATACTTTGTATAGACATTGGTGTATAGGTATTTGTGTGAAAAAAAGTTAAATTCCCAGAAGTGCAACTTCCAGTCCATATGATGGTTACATATTTAGCCAATTAAGAGCCTATTTTCCAGAGTGGCTGTGTAAAATTGTATTTCCTCAAGCAATGTCTGAGTGATCCAGTTTTCCTGCATCCTTGCCAACATTTAGTATTGTCATTGCTTTTCCTTTAGCAATCTGATAGGTGTATAGTAGTATACCATTGCAGTTTTAGTTGCCATTTCTCTAATATCAATAATTTTCATGTAATTATCTTCCATTTGCATATATTTCTAGATGAAAATTTCTTTGTGTCTTCTGTTCATGTTCTACTTTTTTTTTTTTTTACCGTTTTGAGAGTTTTTACACATTCTAGATGCTACTACCTTGACATACACTAAATATGTGGTTTGCAAATGTATGCTGCTTCTACATGTTCAAATGGGAAAGGGAACAAGGGAGGTGGGAAAAGGAAAAAAAAAAGAATCCAAGAAAAAAATGGAAACAAAACTCATGTAAATGGGGAGGGAAAGAAAGGTCGAAGGGAGGAGAGGGGAATGAGGAAAAAAAAAAAGAATTGAGGTGTGTTACATACAGGTACAAATTTCCTAGGATGAATGTGATCAATATGTATGACAAATATGTAGTAATAAAAATAATTTTTAAGATTTTATTCTGCTTTTTAAAAATCTTAACAGATTCCTTAATGGAACAAAGATATGTTTTGTTATTTTGATAAAATCCAATTTATATAGATTATGATTTTGCTGTCAAGTCTACAAAAATGTTTACCTGTAGATCCTAGGGTTTTTTACAATTTAAATTTAAGCCCATGATCCATTTTAATTGAATAAGTTGTGAGACTTGACTCTTGTTTTTTGCCTATGATGTGCAATTCCTTTAGCACCATTGGTTGAGAAGGCTTTATATTTTACATTTAATTTTGCACCTTATCAAGTGCGTTGGGTGCTTGTGTAGGTTTTTCTGGGATCTACATTCTATTCCATTGATCTATGTGTCTACCCTTCCATCAAGCACCCTCCAGCAAGAAGTCTTTATTACTGTGTAAGTTTTGAAATTTGAAATTTCACTTTATTCTTTTGAAATTGTTTTAGCTATTCATGTTGCTTTGCCTTTACATACACGTTTTAGGATCATCTTGTCTACAAAAAAATCTTGTGAGGATGTTGGTATGTTAGATCTGTTTGCCAGTTTGGGAACAATTGACAGTTTCTATGTTGGGTCTTCAACCAATGAACATGTATGTCTCTCCATTTATTTAGAGCTTTGATTTCTTTCATCAGCCTTTTGTAGTTTTAAACATGCAAGTCATATACATGGTTTGCTAAATTTATACCTCAGTATGTCAATTTTTCTGGTTGTAACTGGCACTTCATTTTTTGTTTTTGTGTGTTCAATGGAACACATAAAAGATCACTGATTTTAGTATGTTGATTCTGTTATCCTGGCACTTCACTAATCTCAATTATATCTAGGATTTTGCATGAAAACAATCTATAAAGGTTTAATTCTTCCTTTCAATTTGTGTATTTTTTTTTCTTTTCTTCCTTTATAGCATGAACTAGAATTTCCAGCACTGTGTTAAACTGTGGTGTAAGCAGACATCTTTGCTATCTTTCCAATCTTGGGGGAAATAATTCAGTCATCAACCACTACCGTAAGACATTACCTGTTTTGCTGTAGGTACTCTTTATCAAGTCAAGGAATTTATCTTCTCTCCTTTATTTCTGAGAGGGTTTTTATCATGAGGATAGCAAATTTTGTCAAGTGCTTTTTATCATGTGATTTCTTTAGTTAATACGGTGGCTTTTAAGTGTTAAACCAGTTTTGCATGTCTGAAATCTCACACGGTCTTTTAAAATATTGCTGAATTCTACTTAACATTTTGCTGTATCTATATTCATGAAGGATATTAGTCTGTAGTTTTACCATCTCTTTTGGTTTCAGTATAATGCACGTTTCATAAAATGTGAACTGAGAAATATTCTTTCCTTTTCTATTTTACTGGAAGAGATCATGTAGAATTGGGGCTCTTCTTTAAATGGTTGGTGAAATTCTCCAAAGAATCTTGGCATGGAAATTTCTTTTTGGAGTATCCTTTTCAACTACAAATTTAATTCCCTTAATGATAGCAATACTATACATACTTAACACTTTTTCAAAACAAGAACAAAGATGGAGATAGAGTCTAAGAGTACGTGAAAACAGTCCAATGGAAACATTTGGGATATACATATTGTATAGCACATCGGTTTTCAATATAAAGTCATGGATTCCTTCTATGAAATGAAGCTGGATGCTGAACACTAATACAAGCCAGCAGCTCTGATTAAATTGCAGGTAGGAAATGCCCTCCCATTAGGCAATAGGACATGGGTAAAGCTACACTCAAAAATGTCCGAAGTGTTTAAATTTGGAAAATCTCTAGGTCAAATGAGGCAAAAGCATTCACAAATTGTTAGTGTAACACAGAAAGTCTTGGGAGCTGAGAACCTTAATATTAGGTCTGAAGAGAGTGATTAATGGTTTATGGGAAAATACATACCCTGCTGAACTGCTCTTGTGAAAGGAAGATAAAAAGGACACAGTGGAGCAGGAAGCAGTGGCATGTGCTTTTAGTGCCAGCTACTTAGAAGGCTGAGGCAGCAGGATCAGTGGAGCCCACTAGTTCACGACCAGGTTGGGCAACACAGTGAGAATCTATCTCAAAACAAAACACACCACTACCTGAGAACCAATTCAGACTGCTGATTATCATTTCTGAGAGTTTCCTTACACAGTGAGTGAAAGACCTCCATCAGATGTGCTTTTAAATGAACGTTTTTTCCATAAAAGTTTTAATATGTTCACAGTCAATAAAACTCCTCAGAGGGAAAAACTGTACTACTAGCTTTCAGGCAATCTTTAACCTAAATTTGAACTTACACAAATGCAGTAGTAAGTCTATGTAACCTATCACTCTCTTCCCATTCCTGGCAGCTTAAAAAAAATCTATTTTTTTTTCTTTGTGAGAACTCCAAAAACAGGAGTTATTGCCTCTTCTTCCATGAAAATCTTGAGAAAACAAAATACTCTGTTTCTGATAACTTAAAACCAGTTGGTTACCTAGAAAATATTTAAAATATAGTTTTCATCCATTTTAGCATTACAAATACAGCATGTAAGGGCCCTTATAATTAGTCAGATCAGTAATCAAAGAATTTTTGCCAACAGTTAAGCTTTTTGTTTACTGATACTACCTGAGACATAATCATTAAGTGCCAGAGATCTTGTTTTCTAGGATTCTTTAATTTTTGTTAACATTATTAAGTTGATTAAAAAAAAAACTAAAATGCAGAGTGGTAAATGCCTAATAAAATACTTTTGACAGTTATCCGTTTCTAACTCCCCAAGTACAAACACACCTATAATTTCTAAGTATTCTTTTCTGACACTTTTAATATTACTTTTGTAAAAATCAAGAGAATGTCCTTGACATAGGTATATTCATCAACATTCCCAGCATCTGGGAAAAAAACTAGAGGGGATCTTTGGGATAAAAAATCTTTTTTTTTTTTTTGCGGCACCGGGGATTGAACTCACGACCTTGTGCTTGCCAGGCAGGTGCTTAGACCGCTGAGCTAGATCCCCAGCCCTGTTTTTGAGACAGGGTCTCACTATGCCGTTCAGGCTGGCCTTGAGCTCACTTTGTAGCCCAGGCTGGTCTCGAACTCACAACGATCCGCCTGTCTCAGCCTCCCGAGTGCTGGGATTACAAGCGTGAGCCACCATGCCCGGCTGGGATAAAAAATCTTAACATTAAAATGTTTCAAGAATACTGAAAACTTTAAAGGCTTACTGGTTTTGTGCAACTTGTACTTCATCCTCCTTGGAGTGAAAAGTATGAGCTGGTCTTTTCATTAAATGCCTATCCATAATTTGAAATCCCCAAATTCATTGTATAGTATGTATGAATGATTTTCAGAGCACTGAATACAAAATGTATTACAGCATGCTTTATTAATATGCATTTCTGACTAACAAAAAAGATTGGGAAGTCTGCCAAAGCATAGCAAGCCCTCAAATATTGGACCATCATGAAATACCGTACATTGTATCAAAAGTTCTCATTTTTACTTAAATAAAAGCATTACCACTACATGGATAGTTCAGAAAAATCCTCATGGTTTGCTAGGAATTTTATTCTTTCCAATAAAATGATGTTTTCAAAAATGGCATTTTATGACAGAAGAAAACAGATGAAACTACTATCTTTCCATTACCTGATTTTCTTCTTCCATAGACTATTTCATGTTTTATATGGATCAGTACAGACTTCATGAAGAAAATACAAATATAAAGGCAGTGTTGAGATTTAAAATAGAGGGTTTTTTGGTCATAATTTATTTGGTAACTCTTTATGAATTTAGTGAATATGGTATTCAAACTAGAAATTACAAATCCCTATTTTACCACCTATTTAGTAACAAAAGATTTACCATAACTTCCAGTAGATTATTTCAAGAACCTTTTCTTGAAATTACATAAAAATGCTATAAGAAAATGATTTAAAAAATCTGTAGTTCCAAGAAAGAATCTGTTGTGGTCTACAAAATCCTGGCAACTATGTTGTAGAAAATACAGTAACAGTGACATACTACTACATCAGAGGTTAATTACTTGACCAGATGATTTGGTTCCCTTTATATGAATATGGAACAAATTCAGAATTTACCATACATACCAAAAAAAACAGAACTTAAACTATTCTTAAAGGTAAATTATGAGAGTACCTAGGTATTTACATATATTATCAGCTTTGTTAAAAATTAAATACAAACTGTATCACAACTAGTACACTTTAACCAAGCAGTACTAAGAAACTATGAGTAATCAAAAGACAAGATGTTTAAGAATAAACTGGAATAAACATAAACACTCTGAGACATGGAATGGAGATACTTGGGAAACAACAACTTAAGAGAAGGAAAAAAAAGTAGAGCTCCAGAAAATAGGAGGGACCTGGCAGGAAAATTAACCACATACAGAGAAGCTAGAAAAACCAAATATGCAAAGACTGAAGTAGTCTGGAAAGCTAATCCCAGCTCCTGGGGAAGTTGGGTATGTCTTCATTAGCACAAGGTAAAACCTGAGGGTTGGCAGCTCCAGGGAGAAAAAATGAAGAGAGTGGGCAATATTAGCCTCAAGTTCACAGGGGATTCTACTCTGAAAATGACTCCCCCAACGACAAGCTGAAGTTGAAGAAATCCAGTGCCATATCCACCGTATTTGAGTTCTTAACACATGTGCAATGAAGTCATATTTGTATGTCTCTTGAATGGTGGTTCAAGCAGGCGGAAATGTGTTAATTATGAGCCATTTAGATGAGGGATAGTTTTAAGAAAGAGTTACAGAACTACACTTCAGGTTTCTTGGGGTTACCCCACTACAATGACTAGCCACAAGACAGCCATGAAGTGGATATGAGCTACACATAGATCACAGGAAATTTAAGGTCAAGCTGGGAAGGATACACACCCTAACCCTAAATTGATAATGGACTTAATAACAAAATGATCAGTGAGTTTATGGAAGACACTAATAAAAAGCAAGCTGAACTGAAAATGATACAAAACATAAAGAATCAGTTTAGCAAAGAATTATACTCCAAGAGGTATGAAACATATCTAGGAGATAAAAAATTCTACTGAAAGTATCAGCCCCAGAGTGTCAGAAATGGAAGATAAGGCAGACACAGGTAACTAAATACTCAGAGATACTTTAAAAATGAGAACAGGGAAAATGGAACCAACAGCTGCAACATGACACAAAGACCAAGATTAATCAAAATTAGTGAAAAGTCAGAAGACAACTATAGCAAATTGTTTATAGAAACAGTAGCAGAAAACTTTTCAAGTATGGGGAAAGAATTTAACATATAGATAAACAAGGCATATAGAACCCCAAATAGCCATAATAAAATACTCCATGTCACATCATAGTCAAAATCCTGAAAGTCCAACACAAGGACAGAATCTTAAAAGCTCCTAGAGGAAAGCAACAAATCACTTATAAAAGATAAAATGATTAGAATTACAGATTTCTCAACAGAAACCTTAAGAGCCAAGCAAGCTTTGAGTGAAGTGTTTCAAGCCTTAAAAGAAAACAATTTCTAACCCAGATTAATATATCCCACAAAACTATCTTTCACACTTTATGGCAAAGTAAGAATCTTCCATGATCAACATTAAGAAATCTTGACCACTAGGGCCAGGGATGCAATGTAGCTCTGTGGCAAAGTGCCTGCCTGGAAAGTACGAGGTCCTGAGTTCGATTTCTGGTACCCACCCCCCCCAACAAAAAGAAAGAAATCATGATCAGTAAATGAACACCATTAAAACTTTCCCAAGGATAACCTGGAAAAAGATTATGAAGGGAACAAGTCTAATGGAATAAACACATCAGATACAATGAGCAGAAAATCAGCAGGAAAATTAATGCCTCGACAAGAACCGGTCAATACTTTTCAGTGACAATTCTCAATATGAATGATCTAACCTCCCTCCTCAAAATATAGTTTGGATCAAAAACCAAAACCAGACAGTATGTTGTAGATAGGAAAAACATTAAACCCAAAAAGATACACACAGATTAAAAATCAAAAGATGGAAAACGGTATCTATCCTATGCAACAGAAGCCAAAAACAAGTAGAAATAGCTATCTCATTTCCAGACAAAATGGGGATCAAGCCAAAATTTATCAGATGAGGCAAAGAATGTCACTACATAATGATTAGCACGAGCATAACCAGGCTGAAATTCATGTCTTGCTGTCAGGTAGCTGATCTGAATTCAGTTGTTCCCACTGGCTTGAACCACTGGTGTTATGTGCATAATTGACCCACTGAGCAGCTCGTACCAGTTCTCAGGCAGTCTTCAATTACAATAATGCAAAGAAAGGTGATTTAGCTGACCAGATTTCATTGCATTAGTTCTTTAAGGAAACATTAAAATAGTATAAAAAACTGTAACAGCTAATTTGTGGTACAGCAGTTACAAATACATATTATACTTATGGGATACATATAAGATTTTTATGTTAAAATTATTGACAATATATGAATGTTAATGAAATATATTTTATTATTGTAATAACTTTTAATTGGTCTGAATAGTACCAATATTTATATTTGGGCAATAACTATTCAAGTTCATGCAAGTAACTAGAGTTGGTCCTTTTATTAGTTTTTCTTAACAAAAAGACCTTCTGATAAAAGTGATTAGATCCATTTGTACCACCAGTAGTACAAGCCATCTAATAGAGAAGTCCTATATGCACCACTGGTAGTTCAAGCCAGCAGGAATGTGTTAATGATACATTTCAACAAAAACAGATAACAATTATAAACATATATGTGCCAAACACTAGCACACCCAAATTGGTAAAACAAACACTCCTGGACATAAAAGATCAAATATACACCAATACAATTACAGTAGGGGACATCAATATACCATTATCAGAAACAGAATGACAAAATACACCTTTGAACAAATGGACTTAAAATCTGTAATCCCACCCAACATTAGCATACACATTCTTCTTAGCAACACATGAAATTACTCCAATATATCACTTTCTAGGCCATAAAACATGCTTAAAAAATACAAAAGAACTAAAATTATCCCATGCATATTATCAAAGTGCAATGAAACTAGAAATAGCAATATAAACCACAGAAATTACCAAAAACATAAACAAAACACTCCTGAATAATCAGTAAAAGAAATTAGTTCCCAGAATGAAATGGTATCAGTACAACACACTAGAACCTATGGAGCACAAAGCAGTCCTAAGAGAGAATTTTATATACCCATATCAAAAAAAAAGTGAGCTCAAATAAGTAACCTAATTATGCAAGGAAGGGTTATTGAACTGACCAGGTCCCAGAAAAATATGAATCCAAGCCCAAAGCTAGTACAAAGAAAGAAATTATAAAGATTAGAGCAGAAGTTAATGAAATTGAGATTAAAAAAAATGTTTTTCTATGAATCAAAGTTGGTTCTACAAAAGAATAATAAAATAAAAAAAAGATAAACCTTTAGCCAATCTTACAAAAAAGGAAAGACCAAAATCAATGCATGTAGGGAAAAAAAAGGTGAAATCACAACAGACACTGCTGAAATCAGATTATTAGTAACTACATTGAAAACCTGTACTCCAGTTAAATTGGAGAATCCAGAACAATTACATTCCTGGATAGTTATGAATTACTAAAACTGAACCTAGAGGATACAAACATCTTGAATAATCCAGTAACAGTAATGAAACTAAGCTAGGAATAAAAAAATCTATCAACTCGTTACCACTCTTTTAAACCACTGGTGGTACACGCATGAGTTTTCCATTGCATGGCTTGGACCACTGGTGGTAAAAACGGATCTAAATCATTTTCATCAGTCTTTTTACCAATAAATTAATTAAAGGTCAATAAATGGATTGAATCTAGATAGTTGCTTAAACTTTGAATAATTACTGCTCAAATATATATTATATATATATTTTATATATATATATAACTGTTGGAACCAATTAAAAAGTACAAGTTGTTTATTTCATTAAAAGAAATGTTATTTATATTCCTGGTTTACTAAACATTTTTGCACGGAATTTTACAAGCACTTCACTGGTGTATATACTGTAATATGCATTTACAACTACTGTACCACAAATTAGATATATTTAGCTTTTTTTATACTATTTTAATGGTTTCCTTAAGGAATAGCTAGTCTGTTAAATCAATGCCTTTCTCTGCATTCTTCTAATTAAAGACTACCTCAGAAGTGGAACAAGTCACCCAATGAGACAGTCATGTATGTACCATCAGTGGTTCAAGCCAGCAGAAATGATCTAATTAAAATCAGAGCTGCCTGGCACCAGGACACAAATTACAGCCCCATCGTGAATGTGCTAAGAAAAGCTCAGGACCTGATGGATTCACCACTTAATTCTACAAGACCTTCAGGGAAGAATGCCAGTACTCCTCAAACTCCTGAATGAAATCAAGAGGAAAGGAATACTCACAAATTTATTCCTAGAAGCTAGCATTACCTTGATTTCAAAACCAGACAAAGACTCAAATGAAAAAAACTGCAGGTCCATCTCTTTAATGAACACAGAAGTAAAGATCCTCAATAAGATACTGACAAAAAAAATACTGACAAGCAGAATGCAACAAATAATTTAAAAGATCATGGATCATAACCAAGTAGGTTTCATCCCAAGGATGCAAGGATTGTTTAATATATGCAGATCAATACGTGTAATACACCACATGAAAAGCAGCACATATACATGATCATCTCAGATGCAGAAAAAGCTTGACACAATCTACCATCAATTCATAAAAACTATTTAGAAAGCAGATATAGAAAGATCTTGTCTCAATCTGATAAAAGTCACTTAAAACAAACCTATTGACAACACCCACTAAAGTTTTCCTCTAAAAGCAGGAAGACAAGGACATCCACTATGCCTCAGTGTAGTAGCTGAAACTTTACTCAGTGATCAAGAAAAAGGTGTACGAGAAAGAACTCGAATGATCTTTATTCCCACCCATCATCCTTTATATAGAAAACACACACACACATGCAAAAAAGGCCACAGAAAGACTCCTAGGATCCCCAAATTCAGTAGTGTACCAAGATATAAAATCAATACACAAAAATCAATAGTGCTCCTGTACACCAATAATGAACCCAATAAGAACTCAAGAACACAATACCACTCCTAATAGCTTTAAGAAAAATGAAATACTTAGGGATTAACTTACCCAAGGAAGTGAAACACTGCCATAACAAAACCCACACTACTCTGAAAAAGAAGATTAAAGAAGATATCAGGAAATGGAAAAATATCCCTTATTCCTCAATAGGAAGAACCAATATAGTCAAAATGGCCATCCTTCCAAAACTGACACTATATAGTTTTAATGTCAGTCAAATATCCAGTATCCTTATACAACTAGAGAAAACAATCCTAAGACATGTATGGAATTGGAAGAGATCCAGAAAAGCAAAAGCAATTCTGGACAAAAGCAAAAGCAAAACATATCCCACATTTCAAGTTATATTACAAAGCTATAATGATAAAATAGCATGATACTGGCACAATGACATGTGGACCAATGGAGCACAAGACAATGCAGAAACCACTCCAGGCACATGAACCATCTAGTCTTAGACAAAAAGGACAAAAATACCCCACAAAAAAAGGCCCCTTTTATAAATAGTGCCAAGAAAACTGGCTGTACACATGCCAGAAGACTGAATCTAGACCCCTACCTCTCACCATGTATTAAACAGAAATCAAGATGAATCAAAAAAATCTCAATGTTAAAACAATCTGCTGGAAGATAACATAGATAAAACTCATGAAGACACAGGTGTAGGCAAAGACTTTTTGAACAGAACCCCAATGGCACAAGAAATAGTACTGAAAATCAACAAATAAGGTCATGTCAAAGTAAAAAGCCTCTGCATGGCAAAGAAATAACCAAGAATGAAGAGACAACCTAAAAAACTGGCAGTGGGGTTGGGGGGCTACCTGCTATTCCTTGGACAGGATTAATGTCTAGAATATTTAAAGAAAAAAAAATCAGACACCCCCCCAAATAAGAGACCCAATCAAAAAATGGGCAACTAAAATGTGTAGACACTCAAAACAATAAGCACAAATGGCCATTAAAAAAAAAAGTTGAACATCTTTGGCCATTAGTAAATTTCAAATCAAAACAACACTGATTCCATCTTACTCCAGAATGAATGGCTATTAAGCACTCAAACAAGGCTTTCAAAGATTAGGAGAAAAAGAACCCTTCTACGTTTTTGGTGGGAATATATTGCCACTATGGAAATCAGTATGGAGTTTCCTCAAAAAACTAAAAATAGAAATTCCATTCAACCCAGCTACTCCCCTTCTAGTTATCTCCCAGAAAGTTAATGACAACTTATTGCCATGAAATATGCATGCCCAGTTATAGTGGCCCAAAAAAGTCGCTAAATCACAGAAGCATCCATAATGATCACCAACAGATGAATAAAGAAAATGCGCTGATACACAATGGAGTACTATTCTACTATAAAGGATAATTTTAACTCATCCGTAGAAAAGTGGATATACCTTGAGAACATGTTCAATAAAATAAATGACACACAAGCTTAAGTACCATATGGTTTCTCTTATAAGAAACTGATGGTATAAATAAAAGAATAGAAAATAGGGAGATCTTTTGCAAATGGAAAGAGAACCAAGCAATGAAGAGAGGGATGGAAGGAGAGAAAGGGGTTGTAAGTAGAATTTAGATGTGCTAAGTACATGTACCAATTTGCCACATGTACCATTCAGTGATGACTGCAATCACTGTATT
>RJWT010018822.1:0-18684 GCA_004365215.1 Cuniculus paca
ACCTCGCGCAGCTGCTTCCTCCAGCCCGGCATGAACTGGACGAGAGCCGAGCCGCGGCTCAGGCCTGGAACTCGCCCTGCGCCCGCCCGGACCTGACCCAGACCGCAGCGCGGCAAGCTAGGGCGCAGGAGAGCGGGGAAAGTTCTAGAAAAGCCGGAGCTTCCAGAAGACGCCCAGCGCTAGGTCCTGAGCGGGAAGCAAAGAGGCCCCAAGGCAGCACTGGGAAGTGACAGGGACCCCCGAAAGGTGGAGACAGCTAGGGTGGCATCACAAAGGAGGAAATCATGCGGCTGAAAAGATGGGGTGGCACTGGGGGGTGCAAGCTCAGAAAGTGAAGTCTCAAGGCACAGGAGGGGCACCTGGAGGTCAACTCAGGAATCACCTTTCCCCTGTCTTCCTTCTTCATGTCTGGAATAAGGAAGTGATAGCTGGAGCTACAGCAGTCATTTTATGACAATGAGGTGATGGCTGAGGACAGGGGAACACAAGGACGGAAGGATTCGGGAGCATCTGATGTGAGGGAGCCACCGTAGCCACCCTAGATTGCCTGCTTTGTGAATCATTTAATGTGAGACAGAGAGATTAACTCTAAGCTTACAATAAGCCACTTCGATTTTGTGCCTGTGCTTCAGGCAATGCCCACAAATCCTGGTACCAGAACTCAAAACCCATTCTGAGAAAACTACTGCAGGATATGCTGCAGTAAACGCAGGCAGCACAGCTATGGAGCCTGCTCCTGGGAGCGAGCAGGTGGGGGCGTGGTACCTTCGCGAGAGTGTTGCGGGATGCACTGATGCCCTCCAGCATGACTTTCACTGCCCGAGACAGAGGCTTCTGAGCGCCCAGCAGCATGCTGGTCTCCATCCCGAAAGCTGCCTGGGAGCGAGAGGAGGACACGTCACACCGAGGCGGGGAGGACTGCAGAGCCGGGCAGAGCTGGGACTCAGGCCTGGGTCACACATGTCTGTGCATCGTGTTGTCGTTCTGCCATGGAGCAGCCCAGGCCTGCCCCTGCGCCTCTAGCTGAGGCTTTCTAGAGAATCAGCAGCAGCCCCAGGCTCACACCCGGTTGCTGTGGATATGCAAGGAAGCAAAACATGAAAAATACAGGGAGCACGGAGAAGGGGTAGGAGCAGGGGGCGGGGATGAGTCAGGAGAGGGAGAGGGGAAAGAGAGGGCCCTCCCGGGACCCTTGCCCAGTGTCACGCGTCACCTTGGCCAGGATGTCGATGGTGGTGCAGGTCAGCATGTCCTGCATGGACACCGGGGTCTGCCCATCCGCCTTGGCCTCTAGAATCTCCACCAGCTGCTCAGCCTTCTCGTTGAATGTCTCCATCAGGCTGACCAGGGAGCTGGGGAAACAGCACAGGCGTCAGCAGCCACCAGGGCCAGCACTGCTCGGAGGGTGCCCTGTGCCCTGCCTCCCTGTGGAGCACGTGGGGCCCCAGCCCCGCTGACCTCCCCTCCAGGTGCCGACTGCAGGTTGGGGTTGCAGTGACAGAGCCCCGGGGCCTCATCATGGCCCTCCTCTTGGGATGGGTGCTGCCCCTTTGCCTCGTCTTCATGGCTGTATAGGTGCCAGTGTAGACCCCCAACCCTGACCGGGAGGGCCACAGCCGCACTGACACTCGGGGGCCTCCTAGAGTCCACAATGCGGCCACCTCAGCCCCCTGCTGCCCCTGCTCACGCCATCCACTGTCCCCTGCCCTCCGCCCGGCAGCCATCTGTAGCCCTTTCCCCATTTCACTTCTGTGCTTGGGCAGTCGCAGCGCCCAAGTGTAGATGGAAAGCAGTCCTCAGCGGCCACCTGCAGCCCAAGCTCCTAACCCGCAGCACCCCTGCCCTGGGCCAGCTGCACTCCCAGGCGCATGTGTCAGAAAGACCAGTGCAGGGTGGGCTCCCGACTCACGGAGACGCAGACCGGGGCAGTGCCAGGCAGCGGACTGTGCTGCGTGCATTATGTACTTCTGAGTCTTTATCAGGAGAAACTGCCGTTTTTGTCATTAAGAGCATTTTTTATATTAACCTGAGTAGAGGGCACATGGCTATTCTTTGTCCTATTCTTTATCTTGAAACTGATCAGGAAATTTGAAGTTACGTTCAAATAAAAAGTTAAAAAACTAAAAAGGACCGAGGGCTCAGAGGTACAGTGGTTGCCTAGCATCGTGAGACCCTAGGATTGATCCATAGATACAGACACACAGACACACTCACACACACACACTCACCACTAAAAAGATGATGAAATGAGAGAAGACACATGAAGAAAGTAAGTTTTTACTTAGGCTCAGTAATACTTTCATAAACACAGACACCTTCCAAAGCCTCTTTCATGTAACTTGGACATTTATAATAAAATAGTCATTTCTATAATAATACTTACTGTGAGTTTAGAAAATAAAAATGTTGACAGATCCTGCCTCAAAAAAAAATCAATTTGTTAAAAATGTTGGTGGCGTGTGTTGTCACACATCTGTCATCCCAGCTGTCTGGGAGGCTGAAGCAGGAGGATCGCGAGTTCAAAACAATCTGGGCAATTTAGTGACTTAATAAGATACTGTCTCAAAATTTAAAAAAAAATTTTTTTCAAGGACTGGGGATGGAGCCAGGTCCACAAAACAAAACACACCAGACAGTGCTGCTGGTGCCTGTGATGTGACCACATGATCATGGTGTGGCAGAATCCTCACCCTTTGAGAACCTCTAGGGTCCCTGGAGGCTTGGCTGGCCTTTGTAATCCTGGCTGTCAGCACAAGGAATTTTACAAGGAAGATTTGTAAACAAAGGCCTCATCTCCTGTCCACTCCTCACCTCCAATGACTTTCCAGTGAGAGGGAGACAGCTGACCCCTTGGCGCAGGCACACATCCGCCCACTCTCCCAGCACTCCTGGGCCTTCTTGGAAAAGCCCAGTGCTGGGCAGCGACAGGAACCAGGGAGCAGGGGACCTCTGCCTTTAGGACCTGTGGTCTCATGAGGGGGATGGAAGGGCTGGAAGCAGCTTGCAGGATGTGGTGGGGCTGCAGCAGAGGCAGGAACCCAGCCTGAGGGGACAATTTAGCTGGGTGTCAAAGCGGGGGCCAGAGTCCCAGGGAGCACACGGAGGCCAAGGGATGGGCAGGGACAGGCAGGGCCGTCAGAAAGAGCTCAGCCACTCCACACAGGTGGGGGCAAGACGACAATGCCAAGGGGGAATGGGTCCGGGCCAGACTCTCTCCAGGGCAGGAGAGGAATGACGGGAGGAGGGAAGTGGGAAGCAGGGGGTCCCGCAGAGGGCGTGCTGGCAGCAGGAGGCCTGCAGGGCTGCACCTGAGCAGCCACAGCATCTGCACAGCCCCGCTGACCCGCACCGGAGGGCAGTCTGCAAAGCTGGCCAGCTGTCAGCTAGAGAAGCCCCAGTGCCAGGCATGGAGGTGCACGCGGGCACCCAGCACTCTGAAGGCTGAGGCAGGAGTGTGGCTGTGAGTTCGAGGCCAATCTGGACTTCATAGGAGACCATGTCTCAAAAAGCCAAACAAACAAAAAGACAAAAGAAAAGACAGCTGTCCTAGAAGAAAGTGGTAAAAGGCAAGGCAGCGCAGTGTAACCTGTGCCCCTGAACTCAGCCTTGGACAAGGAAAAATAGCTGTTTGGGCACCAAAGACAAAGTGGATTAGATAACATTTTTAGACTGATATTCTCCCCTCTTTTTGATGATGGAGCTCTGGCTATGCAGCAGAACCCTTAGGGAATGTATATGAAGTATTTAATAATTGAGAGCACAGTGTCTCTTAACTTATTCTCAAATAGTTTCATATATACACTATATAAACACTATATAAATATATATACAAATCAGAGACAAAGAGGAAAGGTATTTATATACACACATAAAGAATAAATTATAAAGCAAATAATGATTTTAACAGTAAACCATAAGTGAAATCTGAGTAAAAAGATATACAGAAATTCCTCATACTAATAAGGCAAATTTTCTATAAATTTGAAATTTTATTGAAGTAAAAGATTGTCTTCCTCAAAATATTAAACAGTTACCATTACCCAGGAATATAGCCAAAAGAAATGAAAATGTGTCTACAAAAAAAAACCTCACATAGAAATGTTCATAGCAGCCTTATTTATTATTGCCAAAAAGTAGAAATGACCCCAGTGATCATTAACTGAAGAATAAAAAAATGATGTGTGGTATGCATACAGTGGAATATTACTCAGCAGTGAAAAGGAATAAATACTGATTCTGATGAAAGGAATGAGGTATGAAAGTATTATCCTAAGTGAAAGATGCCTGCCCCAAAAGACCACGTATTGCAGGACTCCATTTGGAAGAAATGTCTGGAACACAAAACCCAGGGACAGAAAGTAAATGCCCCCCTTGGTTGCTGGGGGATGACACACTGGGGAGCAACGGGCTTTGGGGTGATGAAAGTGTCCTCAAATATTGGGATGGTGGATCCGCAGGTCCCCAGATAGACTAAACGCCACTGGGCTGTCCATTCAAGTGGGTGAGTTATTTGGAATGTGAATTACATTGCAATAAAAGAATGACTGATACCAAGAGTGGCGGTGCACACCCATAGCCCCACTGCTCCAGGAAGCTGAGGCAGGAGGATCACGTGTTCCAGCCAGGTTTGAGCAAACTTAGAGACTTAGTAGGGCCCCCGTTTCAAAATTTTAAAAAAAAGGGTTGGGAACATAGCTCAGTGCGGCACAATTCTCAGGGAGCTGGGCCAGTGCGGCCACGCACCCCGATGCTCCCAGGCGCGCAAGGGCCGCTCGTCTGGCTCCCTCCTGACCAGGGGTGCCCTCTGTCCCGTGTCAGCCCCGCCGGGCAGGCAAGGTCCCCTTAGGCCACCCCCTCCCGGGTCTCCACGCTTCAGTCAGCGCCGGGCGCCCGGCTGGGTCTCCACCACACTCACCTCCGGCTGAAGGCCAGGTCCATGACTTTTCGCTGCTTGTGCCACCGTTCATAGTCACATTCAGACACCAAGCCCTGGCCAAAGAGCCTGTGGGAGACAGGGAGGTCATGCGAGAAAGCAGGTGAGGGGCCGGCGTGCTGCGCGGGTCACCTCAGAGGGGACAGGTCCTGGAACCGGAATGCGGGTATGACGCGCTGACCTGGTGAGTGTCCCATTATGTCAACTGTACTGTGAAAAAGTAAATGGTACACAGGGGTTGAAACGGCAGGGGGTGCCCTGCCGATGTGCACAGTTTTTCATGTCTCTCCACGATAAACAAGAAACGGGGTGACCTGTGCTCCAAACTCAGCACCCCCACCCCGCCTGTCTCCTGGGGGTGCGGTGCAGGGAAGTGCTGAGGAGCACAGCCAGGTCACCTATCACATGCCTGCCCCCTACCCCTGCCCACCACCCAGAGCTGCCTCACCTCTCTCCGAACACGGTCTGCAGGGCGCGGTACATCTTGGAGTCCTTGTTGTACTTGGTTGACATCAGGAACTTCTAGACATCCCCAAAAAACCAATGTGAGCTCAGGGGACCCGCGAGAGCTGCGTGGGACTCCTGCAAAAGGCACCTCGGAGCAGCCACGCCCTGGCCACGTGCTCAGCTCGAGCGACCCTGGTTTCAGGTCAAGCAGCCACTTGGGGATGAGGTCAAGGTGCCTGGGTGATTTGTCTCTGGCCACACAGCTCCAGGGCTGCTGGGGACACAGGAGAGACCCGACCAGCTGCAGAGGTCCAGAGAGACTGCCGGGGCTCGGCACCCCTGCTCCCCCACTTGCTAACTCTGCTCCCTGGCGAGTCAGTCACCTGCCCGCGCCTCGGTGTCCTCATCTGACAGCACAGGGGGTGAGAAGGGTGTCTGCCTGCTCGGCTGTGCTGAGGAGTAAATTCGTTCCCCCTGAGGAGCCTGGCACACAGCAGGTGCTCGGTAAATGTCGGGTGCGGTGTCTCTTGCACGCAGCTCATTCAGTGCCTAGAGGACCCTACGCTGTGCGGGCTATCATCACACAAGCAGAGGAAAAAGGATTTCAAACTGGCCCCAAACTGGTCGCCCTTGTGAGGACCCAGGATTGGGATCTGGGGAGGGGAGAGAAGGCTGTGGCCCAGGCCAAGGGGCGCAGGGCCCATGGGATGCTGAGCTTGGCCCTGGGGGCCCTGCGAGGCAGTCAGGAGACTCCTCTGCTGTGACCCAGGGCTGCTCGCTTCCGTGAATTCTACTCCTGGTGTCTAACTCTGATTTTTCAGCCTAAAGGAAACCCAGGGCCAGCTGACCTGTGCCACCAGCCACATCCAGGTTGCTCCCAAATGCTGTCTCTTACAACCAAGCCCGGTCATTGGCCCGTCCCACCTGAAGCAAGACGGCAGCGGCAAACACCCAGCTCCAGGGTCCCCACAGCCTGTGCCCCAGGGGCCAGGACCCCACGGCTACCCACCAAGCTGAGCTTTGGGGTAAGGGACACATGGGGAGCCACTGGCTCTTGCCCTCCCTCTGGCCACCCCACAGATGGCTGTCTGCTACCCAACAGGAAAATGGGGCAGAAAGGAACAGAATGTCTGTTTTCAGACACCGTTTTCAGACAAGCAGTGCAGAGCTGTGAACCAAAAAAGGAGGAGGGAAAAAAAAAAGCGTGGGGTGTGACCTAGGGTTAGCCCAGTTTTCCACCTAGAGGCAATTCCAGGACAGTATGGTGAACAGAGACCCAGATACGGTCCAGCAACGTGAGGAGCTGGACACAGAGGCCGGAGTGTAGGAAAGCGAGGAGGGCCAGGGCTGCGCAGAGGCCGGCTGGGTCCCTGGAGCACGGGACAAGCACCCCTCAGCACACACAGCAGGGCGGGGGAGGGTTATGGGGCAGCCATGGGCTGAACACTTCTCAGGTCATGCAGGGCCAAGAGCTGCTTGAGCTCCCACGGGGCAGAGGAGACGAACTCCAGGCACAAAGCATCAGCAGAGCCCCCATCCCCACCCCAGGGGCTGCTCCTTAGTGAGGACTCACTCACGCTGGAGTCAAGTCTCCTCTGGACCCAGCCCGCAAAGCCTGAAAGCAAACCTGAAAAGGGTCCCACGACCTACAGGCCTCTTCGCCGCCTTGCAAAACAAAGGCCAGCACTCTCTACAGGAGCACAACAAAACTGTCTTCAGTGAACTTTTGAGATGGGGTCCTTGCTACATTGCCCAGGCTGGCCTTGAACTCCTGGGCTCAAGTGACCTCCTACCTTGGCCTGCAGAGTACCTGGGGCCACTGACACTCAACATCGCACCCAGCGCTTAAAACAGAAGCTAACGTTCAGCAGTGTAAAATTCCCAAAGCCCAGGACCCAGCAACCACCACCACCAAAAACACACTAGACAGGCCAAAAAGGAAAATCTGACCTATACTTAGGCTGGGAAATAACACATGTGATATGCTTGGCATACAAATTTTCAAATACCTACTACAAATATTATAAATATTCCAAGGAACCCCCGCACCCAAGAAGTTCAAAGAATCCCAAATAGAATTAACAAAAAGCAAAGCACCCCAAGGCAGAGTGTAATTCAATTGCTGAAAATAGTGATAAAGAGGAGATCATGAGAATAGAGAGAAATGGAATAGTATAATGTTGTCTGAAGATAGATTGAAGATTAAATCATAGACCCTAGGAAAAAGGGGAGGGGGGAGAGAGAGAAATGGGAGCTAATAAGTCAATAGCAGATGTAAAACAGAATGCTAAACAATACTTAATCCAAAAGACAGCAAAAAGCTAGGAGTAGTGGTACAGGCCTCTAAAAAGGCTGAGGCAAGAGGGTTTGACCTTTGAAAAGTTCAAATCTTACCTAGGCTACTTAGCAACTTAGTGAGACCTTGTATCAAAATTTTAAAAATGACCTGGGGATGTAGCTCAGTGGGGAAAGCCCTAGGTTCAATTCCCAGCAAGTGCCAGAAAAAAAAAAAAGGAGAAGGAATGAAAGAAAAAAAGAAAGAAAAAAAGAAAGAAAGAAAGAAAGAAAGAAAGAAAGAAAGAAAGAAAGAAAGAGGAAGGAAAGAAAAAAAGGAACAAATAACAGATAGGACCTGGTCCAGTGTTATGGTTTGTTTGGATGCCACCCCAAGCCTCATGCAGTCATGGAGGTGGCTGAATCCAGCATTTGTGATTGGTTCATTATCTAGCACTGGGATAGGCGGTCTGAGTGCTGCACCCAGCGTATAACATAAGGGAGGGATGAAAGCAAAGTGTGCATTTCCTCTTTTTGCCTTTTCTCTCTTGCTGCTTTCAGAATCTGCCACAGCCACCATGAATGGCTGCCCCTCAGCCACTCCACCCTGCCTTGGAGCCAGCTGAGTATGGACTGAAACTTCCAAAACTATAAGCTAAATAAACCTTTCCTTCCCTACATTTGGGCACCAGGCACTTTGTATCAGCAATCAGAAAAAAGTAACAAACACATACAGTAAATCCCTGACTTATGTGCAAGCTCTGTGCTGGAAGAAGTGTTCATAAATGGGATTCATTTGGCAGCCAACAAAGTGAGTCTTATGCGTACACCTGTGAAAGTTCACAACTCAAATGTTCATAAGTTGGGGAATTACTGTGCATTTAAACCCACCTATAAAAATAACCACGCTGAATGTAAATGACCACCTAAGCATTCTGTTTACAGACAGAGATTCTTGAACTACTTAAAACAGCAAGACCCAACTGCATGCTACCTATAAGAAACCTACCTGAGATAGAAAAACACAGGAAGTCTACAAGTAAAATGATAAAGGTGGAGTGGCTATATTGAAGGAAAGAAAAGGTATTTCAGAGAAAAGAATGTAACCAAGGATAAAGGAGGACATTCCTAAGGATAAAGGTGTTGGCTAGTCGTGCTAACACCTTAGTGACCCAGCAGTGCTAAGTGAGACCCAACTACCAGAATTCCAAACTACATGATGTACAATGGATAGAACTGAAAGTAGAAATAGACACATTCATGACTTTGGTTGTAGAGGCCAATGCTGCACACCTAGTAACTGCTGGAGTAAGTAGGAAAAAAATTAGTAAGGATTTGGAGATTTGAATAACATTACTGATTAAATTGACCCAACTGACAAACTCTACTTAACAATTATGGAATATACATTCTTTTTTAAGTGTTTATGAACATTTATCATAATGAGTCATTTCTCATACTATAAAATAAGCATCAATTAATTTAAAAGAATTAGAAGCATAATAAGTATTTTCTTTGATTTACAGAATTAAATTAGAAATCAGTAACAGAAAGATATCTGAAATATTTAATCATACTTAGAAATTGAAAAGCATTAATCTAAATAATCCATGGTTCAAAGAATAAATCATGAAGTTAGAAAATTAAATAAATAGGAAAACATAATATTTCAAAATATGCAATAAATGAGTGTTAAAGCAGTGTTTGTAATTCTCTTTAAATGTTTATACTAAAAAGTAAAATGGTCTAAAATCAATGATCTATGCTCTCATCTTAAAAAATTAGTATAAGAATAAATTAAACCCATGCCTGTAATCCCAGCACTTGGGAGGCTGAGGCAGGAGAATTGCTGTGAGTTTGAGGCCAGTCTGGGCCACAAAGTGAGGTGAAGTCTAGCCTGAACTGCATAGTGAGACTCTGTCTCAAAAAGACAAAAAAAGAAGAATAAATTAAACCCAAAGTAAAGAGAGGAAGAAAATAATGATAGGAATAAATAAGTTAGAATACAGGCAAACAATGCACAAAAACAATAAAACCAAAAGCTCAGTTTTGAAAAAAATGAATAAAAACAAGATAAATATCTTACTAGACTGATCAAGAAATAAAAGACTTTGGGTGTAGTGGAACATATCTGTAATCCCAGCTGTTCAGGAGACTCGAGGCAGGAGAAATCAGAGTTTGAGGCCAGCCTGGATGAATTACTGAGGCTGTGTCTCTAAATAAAATAAAAAAGGGTTGGTATGTAGTGCAGTGGTAGACAGCATGATTAGCATACTCAAGGTCCTGAGTTCAATTCCTAGCAAAAAAAAAAAAAAAAGAACGAAAAAGAGAGAGGGGGAAGGAGGAGAGTGAGAAGAAGGAACTGAGAGAAGAGCAGAGGTAAGGGGAGGGGAGAGGAGTAAAGAAAAAAGGAAGGGAGAGGGGAGGGAGGAAGGGAGGAAGAACCCAAATTAATATTCTTAGACGTGAACAAGGGAACATCACTACAGATCCTATAGATGTTAAAAAAATAAGTAAATATTATGAAACCTTCATGCCAATTACTTAAACAGTTCAGGAGAGGAACAATTCCCTTGACAGACATGAATTACCACTCAGGAAAAAAAGAGAAACTCTGAATGATTATATATCAATTAAATAAGTTGAGATGGAATCCTGACACTTCCTACAACATGAGTGAGCCTTTTTGAAATAAGCCAATTTCAAAAAGGCAACTACTGTATGACTCTACTCTGTGAGGGGCCTCAGGAAGGCAGTTAACAGGGATGAAAGTAAGATACTGGTCCCCAGGGGCCCAGGGAGGGTGAAATGGGGATTTGTTGTTTAGTGGGTGCAGACTTTCCGTTGGGGAAGATGAGGGACTTCTGGAGGCAGAGTCTATGTGTGCATGCACAACCAGGAGAATGCACTGAATGCATTGAACTACACACCCGAAATAGTTAAATCTGGACACTTTATATATTTTATAATAATTTAAGGTTTTTAAATTCTAAAATACACTTTAAAAAAAATCAAAGGTGTAACTTAAAAAGGAAATAAACAGAACTTCCCTGAAAGAAAAGTCCAGGCCCATGTGGCCTCCCTTGTGAATGCTATCAAAAATTAAAGAAAGAAAAAACATCATTCCTGTACAAATTCTTAGAGAAAACAGTGGAAAAAGCAACGTGTCCCAACCTATTTTATAAGGCTCAAATGAGCCCAGTACCAGAACCTGACAAAGGGGCCACGGTGTGGCTCAGTGGTCCAGTGGCTTAGCATGTGCGAGGCCCTGGGCTCTATCCCTACCAATCCCCAAGGTTACAATGCTGGGCCCGGTGGCACAAGCCTGTATCCCAGCACTTGGGAGCCTCAGGCAGGAGGATCGCCGGGAGTTCAAGGCCAGCCTGGGCTACATAGTAAGATCTCCTCCAAAAACAAAACAAAATAACTACATATAACACCTGACAGGGTATTCCAAGGGGAAAAAAAAAATAAAGGACAAGAACCCTTAACAACCTATCAGCCAAGTGAATCTAGCAGTGCATAAAGAGACGATATGAAGTGTTCAGAAATGCAAGGTTGGTTTGACACCCAACTCTCAGTGCGACCCACCACATTAATAGATATCTTTAAATCCCTTTCTCATTAAGCGGCATGAAAGGCTTCGAGCACATGCTTCGGAATCACACTTTCAAAACGCAAACTGTGTCTGCGGAGATGAACTTTCTTAAGAAATCACTCTGTGAGTGACGTTGCAGTCGTTAGGCCTCAGCCTTGCACTGCGGAGCAGGGGTGCAGCTTCGTGGAGGAGGGTTTGGGGAGCCACCCCCAGTACTGCAAAAAGCAAATGACAAAAGCAAGAACAACCCCCCTCATGCCCTAAGTTGTATTTTATCCCTCTCAGTGTTGCCATGGCAACCCACTCCGTGCCCAACGTGACGGTCATGATACCATTCGCTGAGTGACTATTGTGTGCCAGGCACAGGCTGCAGGGCTCTCATGCATCACTTCAGGTCCATCCTTATAACCCCCTCCCCACAAGAGGGCCTCTCCATGGTCTTCGGGGAGAAAACCGAGTCCCAGAGTCATGACGTAACTCACCCCAGGTCCCACGGTCAGTTAGTGGCAGAGCCTAGATCGGACCCAGCTCCCACCACCTCCAAAGTGGACGGCAGGCGCCCTTCTCAGTACCTAGGTGGCACACCTTCCAAACGAATGCCACCTGCTTGGCTTCCTCATCTCCAAATGGGACTAACAAGAGCCCCTGCCAGGCGCGATGGAGCACACCTGTAATCCCAGCACTCGGGAGACTGAGGCAGGAGGATCACCAGGAGTTCAAGGCCAGCCTGGGCTACAAAGTGAGCTCAAGGCCTGCCTGAACTGCATAGGGAGCCCCTGTCTTAAAAAAGGGACACTTTGTGTAATGAACCCACTCACAGCTAATTCTCAGAATCTGGGAGACAGAGTCATTCCCATCTCCCAGATGGAGGGGCTGAGCCCAAGGCAGGTAAACTACGAAATGTGTGGCCGGTGGCCCAAACTCCCCAGCCAAACAGGGACAGCAAAGTCCAGCCTCCTCCCCACACTAGATGACAACGCTTGGAGGGGACAAAGATGCCACCCCCTTGCGGATCTCAGGGAAGATGTGCCCGCGCGCACCTGGTTCTGGAACATTCCTCACAGCCCCTCACGGGGCAGGAGCAATACTCCTGGTTCTGGAACGCTGCTCCTGCCCTCACCCCTGGGAAGGGAGGGGCCTCGCTGTGGAAACTGCAGAGCTTCCTACCTTGACAGACTCGGGGCTCGTGACGATGACCGAGGTTTTGTGGAAGACGTTGACCCGCACCACAGGTCCGTATTTCTTAGCCCTGGAAACCAAAGTGACCCGAGAGGGGTGTCAGTGACCAAGACGTGGGCACCATCAGCCTGGCCAGCGGGTCACATCCACCCTGGTCACATCCTCCCTCCGGCCTCCGTTTCCACATCTGTGAAACAGGGTTAAGATACCCGTCCTTCTATCGTACCCTCAGTGTTAAACAACACCATCCTGGCAAGTGTATGCCAAGTGTAAACTGCCACTCTAAACAATGGCTGAGACTTAGTAACCCCCTCACCCAGTTTACAGATGGGGAAACTGAGGCTCGGAGCGCTGCTGATGGCAGGTGGTGGCTTCTACCCTGCCCTGTCTGTCCCTCCATGCTGGACAGGTGCCACAGGCTGGGACATGACAAGGGCCAGGGAAGGGGACGGCGGGGGTCTCTGCACTGAGCTGGGTGGGTGAGCTTCCCCAGGGGGGACAGGGTGAGGGGACGAGTGACAAGATGGAACCTACCACTCCAAAAACACATCTTGGAGCACGCGGCCGCAAGCCTCATCCTTCTTCCAAAAGTAGGGAAGGTGTCCTAGAAGGAAGCTAGAAGAAACAGGAAACTTGAGGCTCCCCAGCAGCCTCCACTAGAGCATGCCCCTCCCCCATGGGGCCGCAGCAGCCCAGGTTACAGACAGAGGACCATGGCACAGGGAAGGGATGGCCCTGGCCTGGGGTCACCAGGCAGCAACGCGGATTGGACGCAAAATCCAGGTCTAAGTGGCACTGCAGGCCTCCTTGGATAGGAGACACTTCTGCCCCTCCCCATCCTCTTGGCCAGAGGTCCAAGTGGGCACAGGAGAGACAGTGACATGGTGCAGAGTCCCCTGACCTCTACAGCACACCGGCTCCTAGGGGCCAGGCTGGGCCTCGCCTCTTCCCCGGGATCACCTGTGAACTTGCAAGTCACAAGCCCGACTTGTGGTGGGGCAGGCCGCAGAGCCGAGGTCACCTGCCCCCAAGTGCGTGCCCTTTACCAAAGGCTGTAAACGCAGGCTCATCAGGGGACTGTTTGTTAACCCAGCCGTGATCACCTGACCTGCAGTGGGCCTGCTGGGGGGCACCTTGAGGTGCATTTCAAGGTGCCTGTGACTTCCTGTCTCCTATAAGGTGTTATTCCCATCACTCTCAGCACAGCGTCCTGAATGCTGACAGCGGAATTACAATCGGAGCTTTCTGGGTCACAGCAATGAGATTCTCCCAGGGAGAGGTGGAGAGTAAAAAAGTAAGCAAGCAAATAAATAAAATGCCAGAGAGAAAAGCACACAGAGAGCTGGCGGTAGGCTCAGGGTCAGTCCTTCGTTACACGCAGGGAGCGACCCTCAAAGAAGACCTGTGAGCTCAGATCTGCCTGCAGGGAGGGGTCTGGGAAGCAGCACCGCAGGCTCTGGCAGTCACAGGTGCAAAGGCCCTGAGGTAGCCTTGCTCAGATATCAAGCCGCCCGTGTGGGTACCAAGGCTGGGTGTAGGGTCATGGAGGGCTCTGGGGCCTATGAGCATAGCAGGGCAGAGGTGTGCTGCTGACTTGGCAGAGGGGCACGAGAGGAATCGAGGATGACTCTGGGACTCGTGTCCCGCAGCCATGTATAAAACGGCAAGGGCCCGAGAGGAGCTCATTTGGCAGAGGCTGCTATGGCCCACGCGGTCGGTCCACCAGGCCCTGGCTCTGCTCACAGGGAGAATGGGCTGGAAGTTCTAGAAGACGGACGCACCCTGGAGCAGCCACACCAAGGACTCAGCTCCCCCCCTCAGCTGGGACGGCTCTATGCCGGCCCCCAGGGCTGCTGGGACAACCTGCCTCAGTTTCCCCAGAGGTAACCTCCTCTTCTGGCTTTCTTGCCTTCTTTGTCTATTCACACCCACCCTCGTGCACCCGCTTAACTTCTTACACCTCGTTTCTGTCTTGGGATTGGCCTTGGGAGAAAGAACCAGGCACAAGTGGAAGAAATAACCAGGAGCTTGGGCTTGGACGCAGCAGGTCTGCGGTGACCACCGGACGCCTTGCACCAGCAGGGACAGACAGGAAGTCTGGGGCATAGGGGGAGTGAGGTGCCAGGCCTCTGCCCACAGGCGACTTGCCCGGTTGTAATGGGGAGCCATTCCTTCTGGCTCCTGCAGGGGGTGCCAGTGAGAAGCCGGGGAGGTTGCTAGAAACAAGCGGGTAAGGCTGGGTGGAGCTCGCAGCACACAGAGGGCCAGCGTGGGCCACCAAGGACAGGTCAGGCAGCAAAGTGACAGCCGAGGGACAGACACGCGGGAGTTGCCAGGAGAAGGAAGCCAGAGGGCAGCGAGACTGGGGCCTTGCTCTGCCAGCTAGAGGGGAAGGCAAGGCTGCAAGCTGGGTTCAGCCTCACTGGGGAGACACGGGAGCCAGCCCGAGCTGGGTTCAAGACTGGAGCCCCAGAAACCACTCTGAGGTGGGGAAGAAGGGGGAAAGAGACAGGCTTTTCCCAGCCGGGGACCCTTACGGTGTCCTATAAAAAAGGGAAAGACGTGGAAAAGAAGATGAACAGGTGGTGTGGGCGGGCTGGGGAGGGCTGCAGGGCCAGGTGACCGACAGGTGGCCATGGCCGGGACACCAGCGCCCTTCCAAGAGATGCTGGGGGCTGCATGGCACCGCATGGTGCAGGGGAGGAGGAGGCCAGGATAAAAACTGAGCAGGGGAGGAGGAGAGAGGAGGGTATGAAGAGAAGGCAGGAAACTGCCTGGAGAGCTGGGCCTGGCCGCGGCACACAGAATTAGCTGGCCAGCTCAGTGTCGCTCCCCATGCTGGGGATGCTCTCGGATTTGAGGCTTGGACCCTGCCCGCCTCGCCAAAGCCTCCACCCTGACTGCTGGGGTCCACGGCCCCCTGGGAAGGGAAACGGCAGGGAGTGGGGTGGGGGCCTCCACAGCCAGGCAAGAAAGGGAATTAAGACCTAATCCTTCTGGTTCCTGGAGAAGGCACTAGTGAGAAGACGGGGCAGGGGCACTTGCTAGAAATAAGCAGGCAAGGCTGGGTGGGACTTGTAACTCTGCACTAGGCACAGAGGTAAGAAACAGAAACCCCCTCGTCAGGCCCCGGAAATAGATTGGGCCTGGCAGGGAGGCCGGTGCAGGGAGAGAGGGCAGAGCAGAGTCGGCCTGCCTGGCACTCCGGCACAACCCTCTCCTCCAGCCCGGGCCAGGCCAGGGTTTCCTATGGGAGCAGTAGGCCTTGGGCAGTAACCATAGCAGAGGGCATCTGGAGGGTCCACTGCAAGGCCACCCCAAGCGAGAAGGCACCTGCACAGAGGCTGAGGCATGGGCGGCCTGAGAGCAAGGGTAAGGGCCCCACTGGCCCATGCCAGGGACCCATTGGATGCCCCACCTGACAGACCCAGCAGTGCCCCCACCCCCAGGGCTGGGACCAGCCCGCTCCTTGCTAAGGAGCCCCAAGTTGGAGAGGGAGGAGAACCAGCATTGTCCAGCAGTCAAGGGCAAAAAATTTATTCCATGAGGAACAAAACAAGGAGAGAGAGAGATCTTTCTTGGTCAAACTGACACCCACGGAATGGGCCAGAACAGTGGGGACTGCTGGGGAAATTCCAGAGCAGTGTCAGGAAAATGGCACCAGAAGCAAGCAGGGTTCGTGAGGGGTGGACATGTGGGGTCTAAGGTTTCACCTGGACACGATCGTGTAGCTGGAGGTTGTAATGAGGGCAGTGGGAGGGCGTCCTGGAGGAGAGGGCCTCCTGCAGAATACGGAGGGGGTGCCGCGGAACACCCCCAAAACACCAAGCGACGAGCGCCACTCCTGAGGACGCATTGCACGGCCCTCTTGGCAGCCTCAGGGTTGCTAATCATGGCTCGAGCATCCAGGCTTTTAATGCCCAGCAGCTGATCTGTGCTAGAACAGGTTCCAGACCTTTCACTTGGTTCAGTTTGAAACTTGACCACCAACCAGGTTTTCATCCAAAGCCTTTCTACATACTCATTGTGCAGTCCACCTTCCTAGAATAAAGAGCCCAACTGCGATTACAATCAGCCTCCTGCCTCTCCTCCACCCACTCTCGCAACCCTGGAGGTCACACGCAGACTCTGTGGGACAGAGATGGGGAAACGTCAGCCATGGAAAGAGAAAAATATGGACACATGCTGACACATAGATGCGCCCTGAAGTATTATGCTAAGTGAAAGAAGTCAGGCACGAACAGTCACATAAGGTGTGATTCCATCACTACAAGATGTCCAGGGGATGGGGGGGCAAACCCACAGTGACAGAATGAGATTAGCTCTCCAGCTGCAGGGTGTGGGATGAGGAGAGGTGGCCATGGGTCTGAGTTTCCTCACAGAATGATGGAACCCTTCCGGAATTTGTGGGAATGGTTGTATAACTTGGTGACTATGAAAAACCACTGAATTGGACACTTTAAAAGGGTAAATTTTGCAGTATGCAAGTTATAGCTCAACTTTTTAGAAAAGGTGTAGGGAAAGGGGACTGATTATCTTTTTCAGACAGAGTTGCAATCCCAGAAGCTCTCGGGTTTATGAGAAGGCCAAGGAATGGTGAGACTCAGAAAAACAAATACTGAACCCATTCGATTCCAACCTGAAGGGTTTGAAACCTGGGAGGGTGAGCGTGTACCTGGCAGAGCCCCTGGAAGAGTCCAGGTGCTTTGGGTTCCTACTGTGCCCAGCCCAGGTGCTGCCATGCTAGAGCCAAGGATACAGCGGTGGATGAGACAGACACAGGGCCCGTGGGAGAGATAGACACTTAACAAGAGGTCGCACAAATAATTATCCAATTACCACGATGAGATGAAGGAAAATTTACTCAATGACATAGGTAGGGGTTTATTAAATGAAGATACTATATTCAGGACTTGAGCAAGAGGACCCCAAGTCAGGCCTGGAAGGCCATCTAGGTGCAGAGCACAGCAGGGCTGCTAGGCAAGGGACAAGGAGTCCTGGCTTGACCTCAAGGTAGGAGAGGCACCGGGAGAGCAGAGAGCCTGCGGGAGACCTGCTGCCGCCTGGGAACACCCAGCCACAACCATGATCGCCAACCCCATCGAACAGGAGCGCAGGCTTCTAACATCAGTACGTCCGGCTCGGGCTGGCAGTGGCCATCTTCTAGAATGTTGAGGACTGAGGTTTTAAAAAGCGTGTCTAGTACGTTGTTTATTCACTCGTTCAACAGATATTTATTGAGTAGCTGCAACATGCCAGGTGCTGGGGATCCCCCAGCGGACACAGCGTCCCTGCCCTCCGGGGCTCACATTCTAAAGCAGAAGACATAGGCAACAGGTGCGCGGACCGGCAACAGGTGACTTCAGGTGATGGCCCCAGGGGAGCTTGGGGCTGGGGGGCTGTGTAATGTGAGTAGAGGAAGAAGCTGCCGTTCGGGACTTGGGAAAGGGGAATGGGGGTGGGGGCAGAGGAAGCAAGGGGAGGGGTGGATCCTATAGGTCCAGCTCGGCTCTGAGACTCAGCAGGGCCCTTGCTGGCCCTGCCGTGGACTTAATTTGGAACTGGGTTTTCTAGCTCCAAAGTGACAGGATGTCCTCCGCACAGGGACCTGAGTGCCACATCTACTCTAACCTGGAGGGGGCGCTGGATAGGGTCCAAGAACGGGTTGGAAGTGCAGAGGCGACACGTGGGGCATCCCAGGGCAGACACGAGACAGACACCCCGGAATGCGACCCAGCGGTGCGCTCCGTACTTCGATCGGCAGGCCCCGTCCGCGTCCCAAAGTCAAGCGCACCCCCTTCCGAGTCGGGCAGCCCGGGGCGGAATCCGGGCTCACCGACCGTGTGACCTTGGGCAGGTGACTTCGCCTCCGCGGGCGCGCCTCAGTCTCCCGGTCTGAACGATGGGATGACAATAGCGCCTACCTGACTCGGCTGTCGCTGGCGTCCGGCTGCGGGGCCCAGCCCGGCAGCTGCGGCTGCGGTGAGCCATCGCTGCTAAGAATAGTGGGCGCCCCCGGCTCGGGCCCGGGCGCGCGGCCGCCCAGTGGAGGCCGCCCGACCCCCGCGGCCCCCGCCCCGACCCGGCGCCCCGCCGGCGCCCGCCCCGCCCCCGCTCACCTGGGCCGCGGCGGCCCGGGGATGTGCTCGTAGCGGCTGCGAGCGCGGTGCACGAAGGTGCAGCAGAGGCCGAAGGCGAGCAGCACGGCGCTGCCGAGCAGCAGCAGCCCGGGGCTCATGGCTCTGGGCCAGGC
>RJWT010018823.1:0-18685 GCA_004365215.1 Cuniculus paca
GTCATTTGGTATGAAATGATCTTACAAACTTCTCTTTGATTTTGCAAAATTGACTTTCATGGGTCCTTCCTATTGAGAACTTTTCTCTGCTGGGATATTTCTTTGACTTTTACTGTCCTTGTTCTTCATAGACTGAAGCTATTTATATTTTATCTATATCCCTTCACTGCTCATTCAAGAGGCAAATTCCACTTTCAGAGCAGAAGAAAGTACCCTTCTTTCTGTACTCTTGAGTATTCTAGCTGCTCACTTGATTGTGAACACACACCCCAGATGTCCTGGATGACATATAGCACATGCAGATCAGTTGTTATGACAACTATATTTTGTTTCATACAAGGCTTTCTCCTGTACCTCTTCACAAGGCCTAATTTTGCTTTGTACTCTGCGCTCTAATATATAGTATATAGCACACTATAGTTCTCCAAGACACCTTAGATCAAGGGTCTTGAATTTCAATGATAATGGGTTCTTCAGAGCCAAGCGAATTGCAGTTCAACTATATAGCTACCATTTAATCTCCCAAATGAGACAGAGAGAGGCCAGGTAGGACATTTTTCATAAGTAAAAAGGTTTTAAACCTTGAATGTAGACTTTAAAAACTTGCATATATTTCTGGTAACTGGTACCCCGTTGCTTTATAATGAAAGGTCTCCTCAATAAATATTCTAGAGCCAGCTCAAACTCATTTTAGAAAAGGGGGTGGGGAGTGTCACTCAACCATGTAGAGTTCATTTTGGTAAAATGATTGGTCAGAGGGGCCCCCTACCCATAAAAGAGTTATTTATTTTTGTTTTCCTCATGTATTATATACTTTGAATGCACTCCTCTAGCTGATTTTCTCTAGGGTATCCAAGAGAATAGATTGTGGTCATGTAAACAAACTGACAGGGAAATAGTGTGTGGATGCCCTGACCACTGGATATGTCCCATTTACACACCTTTCCTGACAGTCTGTTCCCTGCTCACTCCCCCTCCCTCTAACCCATAATTCTGAGCCCTGGCTGGAAGAGGCTTGATGAAGACAAGCCTAGGACATTTACTGTGAAGTATCTATCAGTAAGAATTGTTGACATATGGGCAGTTTAAATCAGGCACAAAATGTTATCTTCCCTGGCCAGAGGCTGTTGACCACTGAACTCTTGTTTCCTCTCCCCGAAGGTTGTGTGTGTGTGTGTGTGTGTGCATGTGTGTGTGTGTAAAATGCACACAGGGAAGCAGCAGGAAAGAAGATTTTGTATACTGATTCAGCTTGTACTACATTTGAGTTGAGACAAGCACAGTAGTGGAGCTATGTCTTTGAGCTCTGTCAGGTCAACTACAGAGATTGTAGGAATAGACTGTGTCTTAGTCACTCACTCATTGCTAAGACAAGATACCCAGCACTCAGAATTTAAAGGAGGAGAGGTTTATTTTGGCTCACATATCTTTCCTCCCAGGAGCCTATACATTCCTTCAAGGCAAAAACACACATACAGAAATGGCATGGTATAAAGGCCTGGTGTGGTGGAAAGCTGCTAAAGTCATGGCAGCCAGGAGGCACAGAGAGAAGGGAGGAGATGGAAAGGGAGATACACTCATCTACATTATGTCCCTAGTAACGCATCTCCAACCAGGCCACACCTCCCAACACACACACTCAACCACTGAACTCACCACCAATGAATCCATCCACTGAAGAGTACAACATCCCATGATCCAAAAGTCCTTCCCAAACCCCACTTCTTAGCACATGAGAGTTTTAAGGAACAGATCCTAATCCCCATGTAACCAAACCATCTATTCTTCATGTTCATGTTCTCACACCAATAGTCTTCCTTTTCTTCCTTTTTCAGATCCCTTCTCAAGATGGGAATGCTGAGGAAAGCCCTACTGGTCTTCCAGGATACTATCTCAGGGATCACAACCTCTAAGATGGCTTCCAGAATGTTATGACACACTTCACACCCCATCTTCTGCCTTAGTTTGGAAGGAATCATTCTCTTGTGTGTATGTGTGTGTGTGTGTATGTCTTTGTAAAACTTTAGATGGTAATACACAATGGTCAAGAACCTATCAACCAATGATGCTCAGGATCCATTACTATCTCTGCCACTCAGCAGCTGTGTGGACAGATTACTCAGTCTGGGTTCTTCAAGCCTCAGTTTTCTTATCAATATAATAGAAAGTATAATGCTTCATAGTTCCCTTGTACAACTTTTGGAGGTATTATGTGAGATACTTATAAAGCATCTAAGCTACAACTTATTTCTAGTGTATGGTCATTATATACAAGTTGTTTTTGCTATTATTATATTCACTTGTTCACTAAATAAACATGTGTTCAGCATTGAGCAAGACACTACAGACTCAGGGATTAATGGATTTTGTGTTGAAAGAATTTACAGGCTACTGGGAAGAAAGATATACAAAATGACAAAATGGCAAAGCTACAAACTCTGCCTCATCTAGCCATTAACTTGGGTGGATCAGTCTGTACTATTGGGTCTCATATTGTTTCAAAGGCAAAGGCAGTATTTCTCTGATTTGGTTCTGAGTCCTAAGCAACTGGTATTGAATAAAATGTCCAATGATTTATTTACTTCAAGACAGAACTGGGCTTTTTCTCGTCTTTCCATGTTTCCATGGGACACCATCTCTTTGGCTCCTCAACTACAGGTAGTATTGGTTAAGTTTGAAGGGCATTACCAGTAGAGACCAAGTTTTAAAGTTCCAGATTGTCATGAGCAGATGACCATGGTAGATAACATGCGAGGTCCCTGGTGGGTGTTGTACCAAGTCAAGTTGACTCACTGCCCTTCTCTCAGCCAAGGTCAACCCAATGGGGAAGTGATTTCCAAAAGCAGCGGGGCCACAAGGGATCCTCACTCTGGTGGGTAGTTACTTAAATTTTTATGAGCATGGCTTGATTAATTAGCTTCTGAAAGGACAGTAGTTATTCCCGGAGAGGCTATTAGGAAGCACCTATGTTATTTGGTCCTTGCAAGAAACGATTAACTGAAATTCACACTCTGCAAAATAATTAACCAAGAATGGTGACAGTATATTATGCAGTCATTTTGAAGAAAAGGTCTCTTAGATTGCAACTTAAAACTTTAAATTATTTTGGAGACTAGCTTTGGCTTTTAGATAGATTATAATAAAAGCAAATTATTGTACATTTTAATAACTGGCTTCTTTGGAAAAAGAGGTCTGATACGAGGCTGATGACTGTGATGTATCTCATAAAAGCTAATTGACAATCTAGTTCTTTAAATACCACAAGAATCCATCATGGTTAACATTACTACGATGAGTTCCAAAGGAATTAAAGATGATTTACCAGCCACTGGGACATTTTGCTAATATTATACATACTGAAAGAAGTAGTAAAAGAGATGAATACTTCTAGGCACCTCCAATTGCCTAATTTGTAAACAGATGCCATGCATAGCACCTCTAGTTCAAGGGCATGTACCTGGTTGGGATAAATGCTGTATTACGATTACACAGATAGCTTTATCTTGTCTCTACATTGTCCTTTTCCTGGAATTTACACAGTCCCACTGGGATATGGTGCCTCTGTTCTTGAAGAAAACTGGTCCCTTTATTCTTTATTTATTGGCATTCTGTCTCTCTTTTTTGTGCCTCTACAAAATCCTTCTAGACACTCTGTTGCAAGGGGTATACTGTGACATACCAGGTCCACGTGGGAACAACTCCATGTTTCCTGACTAGAGACAGTCCATACTTACTCATTTTACAAACTGACCTGGGGGCTGGTGAGGGGAAAGAAAGGATTTCACAATGAAAGGACTTACCTGCAAAGGGTGTTGGTGTTGAGGTCTTGAGTGAGGTCACTCAGGGTATTCAAGTATTGATTTACAGGTCAGAACTCAGAATGTGATGAACTCAGAATGTTTCATCTGTTCTCAAAGAATGAAAAAGAGTTTTAAGCCAATGTTTAAGAATGTAGATTTTTAAAAATCTTCCTTGGACAACCACAAATCTAATAAAACTGGGCTTAGGAAGCTGGAACTGGGAAATTCTGTTTTCTTTAGACAGGATGCAAAACCATTTTCCTTCTCATCATGATGCTGGCTAGGCTTACTCATTTTCTTATGTGCTTGGCCCTCCAGTATTTCAGAGAGCACCTTTGTCAGGTGCCACTGAGTCTAGAATATGGCAAAACCAAACCAAACTGAACCAAACCAAACCAAAACAAACCAAACCCACTGACCTACTCTAGGGAACTTGTTTGTAAGAAGATTTCACTTTTTCCTCAAGAATTAAAAACTCTTTGTTTAACAGGCATGTTGGCTAGCATGGGCTTCTTGCCTGTAATTCCTGCTCTCTGGGAAACTGAGGCAGAAGGACTGTAAGTCTGAGTCCAGTATAGGGAATTTAGCTACTTAGTGAGACTGTCTCAAAATAAAAAATAAAAAGGACTGGGGATATAGTTCAATATGAGGCTCTGAGTTCAATCCCCAATACTGCAAAAACACAACAAAACACTCTGGTTTGACTTATAAATTCTGGTGTGAGCTCGTGATTTCTAGCTTTGATTAGCAGGCTTTCGTGTCTTCTCTATTCCTCAGATGCACCCATACTCTAGCACCTGCTTCTCTAGATGGGAAGAAATGTGACCCTTTTGACTGATAAAAAAGAATGCATAGCCTTAAATTATTTTGAAACCAGCAACTCCACCCACCCCATGCTTTCTCTTATGCTTTAGGTTACTTGTGGGCAAAGACAATGGAAAAGTAGCAATTGCAGTAAGTACTTTTCTTTTGTTAATGTCACTAGGACTCAGGTAGTTCTGTTTTATAGCATTTATCATGTAAAGTTAATATTTTGTTAACTTTCTCTTTCTTCCACAAGTTGGTGAGCTGACTGAGCGGTAAGGATGATGTTATACCCATTTGGGTACAAACTGGGTTTTCCCAGGTCTCACCTGCCTGCAGATGCAATGGAGTAACAGAATCCATTGAACACTTTTGGCTCTGCATTGCTAACTCAGAGTTCTAATCCACTGCAAAACATCACTCAGGATTTCTGGTAGGCTCCTGAGGTAGCTCATACTTGTTCATGCGGAAAAGTGTTTAGCTATCCAGAGCTACTTGCCATTGGTTTCCACTTTTAAACCAGGCCCCTTTGGCTAAAGATGGTCATGCCTACCAGACCTGCTATGTCTGCTGAGCTTGCCCAGAAAGGTCTCTGGACAATTGTATCCATCTGGCATCCAGCCTGTACTTCTGATGATGACTTCTACAGCAGGTAGGGTTCATTGCCATTTCTGCCCTATTACTGCCTTCTGACAGTTGCCATGATTACAGTGTTGTTCTAACCAAAGTTCACTACAAGAATCAGCATTGCACACCTAGATGCCAGTAACTGAGGTGGCAAACACTAGCACTGAGGATGCGAGGCACAGTCCTGAACCTCAGAGAACACAGCTGCATACATGCAGATACATGGTGGTAGATGCGGTGGGACCAAAAGGGAAGGACCCTGCATCTAGCCTTCTAGGAAAAGTAACATTTAAACCAAAAAGCTGAAGATGAGTGTTAGGAAAGAAAACATACATGGAAGAAAGAAGTATAGAAGGTAGATATGATAAAAGTTCTTGAAACTTAGAGGGAAAGAAGATAAGGGGTCCTCTGATGATAACTGTTAGCGTAATTCAGCTTCTGCAAAAAGGACATGAAGGGTAAGAAAGGAGCCTGGAGGGGTCTGCAGAGGCAAGATGGAGTGTGTAATAAGCCATTTTAAGAACATGAATCTTTCCATAGAGTAATAAGGAGCCCACCACAGATTTTAAACAGGGGAGAAATTTGATTCTATGTGAACCTTGAAAGTACTATTTTTGAATAAAAAAAGTGTGAGAGTTCTAATTTCAGGAGAAAAATAGTTTAAGTTTCCTGGCAAATCCTCCAGCTAAAGTGCTGGCCATACACTTGATTGGAAAAAGTATCATGAATAGCATGTTAGCTGACTAGTCAGAGATCAAAATCTAAGTCACATCAGAAATTCACAAGCAGGGAGAATATTTGCTTTGAACTTTCAGGAACTCAGAAGTAAACAGCATTCACTGTTAGCTTTTTCTTGTCTGTCAAGTTGTTTGACCTTGAGCCTTGGGCTTTGTGGCTCTGTATGGCACATAGTTCATAAAGATCCTATTAAAAAAAAATCTAGTGTGAATCCCTTCCCTCATCCTTCTCTTGCTTCTTTGTAAAGGTGGTATCTCAAATAGCCATACTTTTTCATCTAATTGTGAACTAGAAATAAACCACGTTTGTCATCAGCTGCTTGATCAAGTACTACAAGGCAAGTTGTCCCTGTCAAATTTTGGAGTTGAATAGGTAAGAGGAATAAAAAGTAGCTAACAAAAACAAAGCAAATAAAACAAAGAAAACAACAACAACAAAACAAACAAACAAAAAAATCCCTCAAAAATCACTCTTAAAATTTATAGTCACAAACTGGCCTTCATGTATGTTTGCCGTACAAAATCAAACCACTCAAACAGGTTAAAAAATAGTTATCCAGAGGTTTAGTTTAAGTAGATTCTGATTGGTTGATCCCTGACTTGAGATAGTGGACTTCCATGTTTCTGAATGATGCTGATTTTGCTGGCTGGCACACCACTGTTTGAGTAGCAAAGTAGCCTAATTTGCTTGTGTTCTCTCCCTCTGTTTCTCTGTCTCAGTGTTCTCTTCATCCAAGCTGAGTTATGGCTTCATGTTTCACCAGTATGACAAACATGCCAACTCCTGTCAAAACTCCAGGTTAAGTAGAACCTGGTTCAAAGTAAGCCCTTTATTCCAGTTGGGTCCCTGAGCCTAGCTCAGGTTGGGGGTCAGAGAAGGAGCTTAAGGGATTGAGAAGTTCACTTCTGGGAGGACAAAGCTATCTTGGGGTTAGAATATGGGCAAATAGTATGTCTTTCCGTTTTTCTTTGAGAAGTGTAGCACAATGTCACCCCAGTTATATTCGGATTGTGGCCCTCAGCTTCCCTTTATATATTTGACCATATGATTCTTGCTTACTCATATCATCAACAGAAATTAAACCAACATCAGTGGAACTGATGGATCATTTTAAAAGAGTATTAATTAAATTTTTAATTTCAACTTTTATTGATACACGTTTGCAGTACATGATTATATTCCTCATACAGAGTTGGTACATGTACACAACACTTCTCAATTCTTATTTCATTCCTTTCCTCTCCTCTCCCTCCACCCTTTTTCCATCTCTTGGTCCCTTTCCCATCTGAAAAAGATTTGTCTCCCTATTTTCTATTATCTATCTTTGATTTTACTCTTTGTTTATATTTTGGGTTTCTTGTGTAAGAGAAACCCACCATGTGATATTTATTTTACTTAATATTACAGGCCTAAAGGTGCATCCATTTTTCTGTGATTCAATTATTTTGTGGCAGAGCGATACTCCTTTGTGTATAAATACCATATTTTCTTTATCTATTCATCTGTTGATGGACTACAGGTAGCTTCCAAGATTTAGATATTATAAATTGTGCTGCTATAAATATGGGTAAGCAGGTACCATGGTAATATGATGTCTTTAACATTTTCAGGAAGATACCTGGAAGAGAAATAGCTGGATTGAATAGAATTTCAAGATCTGAAAGACTATTCTGCTCAGGAAGTATTAAGCACCAGCTGGCAATACCCATCCATCTCTCACATTGCAATGGCAAACAGAAATATTGAAACAACACCCAGGATCTCAAGGCAGATTTATTTTATGTCAACAGGTATTGATTGGGATCATTCCCAAAATATCAGGTCTAGGGCTTATCTGAGATAAGCAAACAGGAAGTACAGAGGCAAAATTGCTTGCCAATTGGGGATTGGGTCTCACAATATGCATCATAGTGACCAGTTATGCATCACAGTGACCAGCCATTTCTAAGAAACAAAAGTAACAGGAACTGTAACCAGAACTATTATCTGGGCAACTAACAAATTGAAGTATATTCACTGGGGGGGGGGCATGTTCTGCTACGACACACATAGTCTAAAGTTCATGGCATCTTAGAACTCTGACAATGAGTTCCATGGTGCTTGCATAGGCTTCTTAAACTTATCTGTGCTCTCCTCAGCAGTGACCTTCTGGGTTTGACCTAAGCACTCTTTCACTCACCCCGAATTTCTCTGGTTAGTTCTCCCACAATTATAGTTACAGGTAAAAGCTACAGTTCCTATACTTCCCCCAAATCTTTATAGCCTTGTACTTTTGGATTTTAGGTTCATTCACTCATGCAGTAATAATGGTAGGCTTGTGGATTCTTTGATGTTACCCGTGTAGACCAGGATCCTTTTATAGGAATGCTGGAGAAGAAAGCACAGAAGTTACTAGTGTCTATAGACCAGTAGCGTTTCTTAACTTTTGTACTATCGACATTTGAAACTGGATAGTTCTTTGCTATGGGGAGCTGTCTCTCCATGATATGATGGCTGGAAGTGTCTCTGTCCTCTATCTACTAGATGCCGGTAGCAAGCCCCCAGCCACGAGCAACAAAAGATGTGTCCACACGTGGCCAACTGTTCCCTGGTTGAGAATCACTGTTTTAGAACAGACTGTAAAACAAAGAGAGAACTTGAAATCCATTAAATAAACCTGTTGCAAGAGTCATCAATGCTGACGGACTGCAGGGAGGCTACATCTGTACTCTATCAGCTAAAGCTTTAACCAATTAGCTCTGAATTCTGGTGTCCCAGGTTTCTGCCTCAGGTCTTTATGTATCCCTGAGTGCTCCCTGAGCATCTCATTTAATTTGAAGTTTTCAGTGATACTCAGTAGGCTGAAGAATTCATATTCTGCTTCACTCTGGGCTAAAAAACTCAATTTCTTACAGAATCTGTACATTCTGTGAATACTTTGACTGTAATTTTCTCCCGGCCAACTCATCATGGAAGCTAGGAGGACATTTGGATGAGACTGCTCTTCTGCTTGAAACTCTCTGTTGACACCTTGTCACTCACAGAACACCATAATTTGCTTAACACAAAGAACAAGTCCTTTGTAGTCAACCTGCTCTTCCCATTGTATTTTTTATCAGTCCCTCCCCTCCTTTCCCAGATGCCTAAGATCCGGCAACATATATTCTTTCTAATTTATAGGTATTTGACTTTATTTTCTCCTACTGTCTCAGGATTATTGCACCTTCAGTGTCTAGTTTGGATGTAACTTTCTTCTGAAATAGACTCAAAACTCCCAGGATTAGTTCTTATGGCTGATTATGTGCTCCTAAAATAGCCTGTATTTCTTCCTCTATAGTAAAAATTTTCCAGGGGAAGTCTTTATTAGGAAAGGCACTCTTCAAAGGCCACCATATACTTCTCCCCACATTATCATAGTGTGGAGAATTTGAACACAGAGATATCTCTGTGGTTATTCATTGTGAATATACTATAGAGATTGTGACTGCTATTTTAGTCTTCTTACGAGTATTGAATTTTGTTTTATTAGGCTGTTAAATTGATGGCAGATCAGCCTGAGTTATTGGAGACTTAGTTTTGACATTTTAAGAAAAGGTTTATTGTGTTATCCTCAGACCTAGAGAGATTCCTTCAGACAGAAGGTTAACTCATAGACCTTCTAGGGTTCCATTAGAAAGAGAGGTATTTATCAAGTCCCTCTAATTTGCTCAGGCACAAACTTTAAACTCCACTTCTGTGTTAGTCAGCTGTTTGTCACTGTGACAACATATTTAAGACAATTTAAAGGAGAAAAGATTTATTTTGATTCACAGTTCAAGTACAGGGATGCTTGGTTTTGTTGTTTCCAGGTCTATGGTGAGGCAGAAATCAAGGGAAAAGGGCAAGAAGCTGCTTACCTCATGACAGACAGGAAGGAGAGAAAAGAGGAGGGGAGAAGGAAAGACAAGGAGGAGAATAAGAAAGAAGAGGAGGAGGTAGGGAAGGGAGGGGAGGAAGAGGAGGAAAAAAGAGAGAAGAGACAGGAGAGAAGACCAGATGTCCATGTCCCACACTTTTCAACCAGACCCTACTTCCTAGTAACACATTCAACCATGAACTCATCAATGAATTAATCCATTGATGAGATTGGCACCTCCATGATCCAATGACTTCTCTAAGCCCCACCTCTGAACACTGCTGCATTGAGGTTAAGCCCTCTATACATTTGCCTTAAGGGGATGCTTCACTTATAAACCATAATAGTCTGTTATGCACTGGACAAGGGCTGATGGACCTGGTCAGTCTTTTTACCTTCTGGCTGTTGTTTTCTTCCTGTAGTTCTTGGAGTGTCCATCACTGGTATGTTGTTTAAGGATGACCCAAGAGTTGGGGAGCAGTTTATAGACTGAATGGGGATTCTCCCTCTTTTGCTGTTTCTTCCTTTAAAGGATTTTCGTCTTTATTTTACAGATATTCCAACAGTTTCTGACTCTTTACATCTGAAGACAATGTGATTAGTATTTTCAGCTTACCACTGAGTAAGCTCTGTAAGTATGAACTGCATTCTCACTGAAAAAGTTCTTCCAGATTCTGCCAGCTTTTGGTTGCTTCCCAGTTCCCTCAAGGGGCCCCATTTCATGTTTTATTCGCTGCTCCCTGGAATGTATCATCACTCTCCATGAGGAGGTTCCAGTATTCCTGGATTTAGAAATCCTAAAATATTATTGAAAATAAAATAAAGCATAAATAATTGTTTAATTTTAACGTTATCAAAAATGTCACAGGGGATTTATGATTTACTGAATATAGACACTTATTTGAGATTGGTTGGAATAATGTTGGTCTTAAATTATTTTAATTGCCATTCTGTGATTTTTATCTTTTCTGAAAAATATTGTGCAAAGGATGACTCAAACACAAGTCTGGGTACAATTATAAATAAATGTTAGACAATAAGTTGCAGAGTTTTTTGGGGGTACCAGTAGATCACTTCTGTAAGCACTTGACACAACAGGAAAATGCTATAAAATAATCATTGGTACTTTCAGTCTTTAGGTCTTCTTTGGTTCCCATAGCTACACTCAAACTGCTTATGACCTACACAATGACAATAAAATTGTGAATTATCAGTTTTCATGTCACTTGGCTTGTTTGCAGTACCATACCATTTTTCAGATATTTACAATATTTGATGAATTTTTCCTTCATAAATACTTTTTTTTTTAACTTGGCTTCCAGGAAGCTAGATTCTGCCAGTTTTTTTCTATATTCCTGGTGTTTGCTTTTTGGCTCCCTTTGCTGCTTTCTTCTGTTTTGTTGATCCCTAAAATTTAAGCATTCTCAGGCTGAGACCTTATACACATTTACTTATGTATTGACATTGTCTCGCTTGGTGATTGTACCTAATTTCATGGCTTTAAATATCATCTACATAATGATGTTTCCAAATTTATCATCTCCATTTCAGACCTCCTCTTTGGAATTGTATACCAGGTACCTTCTCTCCCTGATCACTTAGATGTCTAACAGATATTTCAAACTTAATGCAAACTTGGTTACTTTTCTTATGGCTGGGACAAACTATCAGACATCCAAAGTTAAATGAGGAAAGATTTATTTCAGTTTACAGTTTGTAGAGATTTCAGTACATAGTTAGTGTTAAAGGTGTGGAGGGGAGAGAGATCAGCTAAGAAAACTCTGCATAAGCAGCTAAGGCTGTTTATTCACGCCCATGGAAGCATGCTGAGTTAGAAAAGTGGAATTAGTAGGAAGATAGGGTAGAACAAAGGATTTCAAGGAGCGAGGAGGAGTTTGTTGCTTGAGGAATTTGGGGGCAGAGACAGGGTGGTTGTGCTTCTACAAATGGGTGGGACAGATACAAGTGTGGTCACGTTTCTCTGGATGAACCTTGCAGATGGACACGGCTTTGTTCTCCTTCTGCAACCATGCTTGTTGGTAACAGCTTCACTTGTCGGGTGTGACCGTCGACTGGTTCCAAGGCAGGGTGGCATAGCACAGTGGCATTGCAGAGGAGAAATAGTTCATGGCCTGCAGGCAGGAGACAGCAAAACAGCAAGAAGCATCAGCAGCAGCAGCAGCCCTGTGTCTCCTCTCTCCCCTTGTAGTTCATTCAGGCTAGAACCCTACTGAGTGGTGCTTCCCTCACCTTAGGTAGGGTTTCCATTATCCACACACAGAACTATGCTAATTCCAATCTGTGGGCTAATTTAGTACAGCACACCCTTAATCCCAGTATCACATGCTCTATATCCAACTAACCCCCAAAAGCCCTTCCTATGGGCACATGAGGCTTTAGGGGGAACATCTAGACACAAGCCAAAACAACATCTCAAACAGAACCTTATTCACAATCTCCTATAATCTTCTAAATCAGCTGATGGTAACTCCACCCTTCCATTTTCCTATGGCAATCCCAAATCCAAACTGTCACAAATCTTGTCAACTTTACATTTAAAATATAACCCGAACTTCCTAGCTACCATACTATCTCTCATTTCACTTTGCATTGGTCCTTTCCTTTTGTAGTCTATGTCATAGTGATTATTTTAAAATAGAATTCATATTTTGATATTTTATATAAAAATATCCACTTCCCATTCATTCAGTATAAAGTCAAGGTTGTTACAATATTTAAGATCCTACACGTTCTATCTCTTTGTTACCAGTCTTTTTTTTATTTTAGAAAGCAAAACAGAAAATAGGATAGAACTATTTCTATACTATTTTTTGTTATCATTCTTATGTTAACTGCTATCCATTCATCTTGAGCTATATTATATTCCAAGAGCCTACGCATACTCCTATACAATGCTTTTGCAGTGCTTGTTGACCATGCCTGATAACTAGCTCTTTACATAGTTTATTTACATAGTTTACTACCTCAATTTCTTTAGCCCTGTATTCAAATCGTTAAAGATTGCTGCTTTATCTTAGTCATGTTTTTTCCCCTCCCCTACCTTTTTTTTAAATTTCCAAGCATTTATCATTTGACATCCTTTATTTTTTTTTAGTATATTGGTACATTTTATGTATACCCATAATGATCATATTCACCATAAGGAATTTATACCTGTACATAACATATCTTGATTCTTCTTTTATTCCCACTTCCCTACCCTCCCTTCAACTCCTCCTCCCCTCCTTATTTACAAAAGATTCGTTTCCATTTTTTCCTTTTAATTTTTTCTTTTCCTTTCCTCTTCCCCCTCTCTTCCCCTTCCCATTTGAACATTTTCTTATTATTTCACAGTATCTTTTATGCATTTTGGTTCTTATTTACACTTTTATTGTCTCATACCAGAGAAACAATGCATTATTTACCCATATGTGTCTGATTTATTTCACTTAAGAGTACGGTTGCAAGGTGCATCCACTTAGCTAGAAATCTCTCAAATTTATCCTTCTGTAAGGCTGAGTAGTACTTCATTGTATAAAAAAACACATATTCTATATCCATTCATTGATTTATGCGTATTTGTGCTATTTCCAAGATTTTGCTATTACAAAGTGTGCTGCTATAAACAGGAGTGTGCATATATCAATATGGTATGATCCTCTTAATTCTTTTGGGAAGATACCAAGAAGGAGAATAACTGGGTCAAATGGTGCCTCTAGTCCTAGTTTTTTTAGGAATATCCACACTGATTTCCACAGTGGCTGCACCAGTCTACACTCCTACCAACAGTGGAAAAGTGTTCCCTTTTGCCCACAGCCCCTCCAGCATTTATTATTGGTTGATTTCTTGATAATAGCTATTATTTCTGGAATTAGATGGACTCTGAGAGTTGTGTTTATTTGCATGTCTTGAATGACAAGTGATCTTGAACATTTTTTCATATATTTATGCACCGTCCTTACTTCTTCATCTGAGAAGGGTCTATTCATTTCAGATGCCCATTTTTGGATTGGGTTTTTAAATATTTTTGTGTTCTTTTTATATTCTAGTTATTAGAGCTTTGTCTAAGAAATAGCTAGCAAAATCTTTTCCTACTCTGTGGGCCGTGTCTTCACTCTGTTGATGATTCTTTTGCTGTGCAAAAACTTAGTAAGATGAGATCCTAGTTGTTGATTCTTTGTAATATTTTCCATGTGATTGGAATTTTGTTCATAAAGTCTTTGCCTACATCTATGTCTTTAAGATTTGTACCTGTTCTATTAGCACATTTAGTGCTTCTGTTTTTAATATTTAGACGTTTGATCTATTTTGACTTTAGTTTAGTGCATGGTGAGAGACATGGGTGTAGTTTTAGTTTTTGGCATATGGAAAGCCAGTTTTTCCAACACCGTTTACTTAAGAGGCTATCGTTTTTCTTGTGAAGGAGTTTGGTCCCTTTTTTGCATACTTAGTCCCTGGAGAAAGAGCGTTTTTTTTTTTTTTTTGCGGCACCAAGGATCAAACTCATGACCTTGTGCTTGTCAGGCAGGCACTTAGGCCACTGAGCTAAATCCCCGGCCCTTTGGTCCTTTTTTTGAAGTTAAGGTGGCTGAATGTTTTTAGAGTTGCTTCTGCATTTTCTAATCTTTTCCACTGATACTTGGTTTTGTTTTTTTTTTTGCCACTACCCTACTGTTTTTATCACAGTAGCTTTGTGGTGTAATTTCAAGACAGGGATTGTGATGCTTCCAGCCTAGCCTTTGTTATCCAGAATTGGTTTTTTTATTCTAGCTCTCTTCTGGTTTCAAATACATTTTAGGGTCATTTTCTCTAATTCTGTTAGTTGTGCTATTGGTATTTTGATTGGGACTGCATTAAGTCTGTTATAACAATTTTGGGGTTATAGCTATTTTCACTATGTTGGTTCTTCCTAGCCAAGAGAAAGGGATAGCTTTCCATTTTCTGATATCTTATTTGGTCTCTGTTTTCAGAGTACTGTACTTTCAAGGTAGAGACCTTTTACTCCCTTGTTAGATTGATTCCTAAGTATTCCTTTTTTATGCTATTGTGAAAGGTGTGGTTTCCCCACTTTCTCTCTCAGTGAGTTTGTGAACAGGAATGCTGTTAATTTTGGAGTGTTGGCTTTGTATCCAGCTATGCCACTGAATTTGGTCATTAAATCTAGAAGTCTTTTTGCAGAGTTTTTGGGGCCTTCTATGTAGAGTGTTATGTCATCTGCAAATAATGATAATTTATCTTCCTCTTTTCCTATTTTTATTTCTTTTATTTCTTTCTCTTGTCTAATTGCTCTGGCTAATGTTTCCAGAACCATACTGAATAGGAGTGGTGATGGTGGACATCCTTGCCTTATGCCTGATTTTAGAATGAAGGCTTTCAGTTTTTGACCATTTAGTATGATGTTGGTTGTTGGTTTGTTAAAGATGGCTTTTATCAGATTGAGATAAAGACCATCTTTTTCAATTTTCTGTAGGCTTTTTTTTTTTATCATGAATGGGTATGGGACTTTGTTAACTGCTTTTTCTCTTGAGATGATCATGTGATATTTGTCCTTGTCTTTCTTGACATGTTGTATTATATATATTGGTTTATGTATGTTGAACCATCCTTGCATCCCTGTAATGAATCCTACTTGATCATGTGTACTAACTTCTTGATCATTTGCTGCATTATGTTTGCTAATATTGTATTGAGGATTTTTGCATCTATATTCATTAGACAGATTGGCCTATGGCTCTCTTTTTGATTGAACTTTTCTCTGATTTTGGTATCAGGGTGATACTTGCTTCTAAGAATGAGTTTGGGAGTATTGCTTCTCTTTCAATTTCATTAAAGAATTTGAGAAATGGTAGCATTATATCACCTCTAAATTTTTCCAGAATTCAGCAGTGAATTCATCAGGGCCTGGGCTTTTATTTGTCAGTAAGTTTTAAATTACATCTCCAATTTCATTGATGACATTGGGTTAGTTAGAAAATTTTACATCTTTTTGATTCAGCTTTGGTAATTCGTATGTATCTAGAATCTGTCTGTTTTTTCTGTGTTTTATGTCTTATTAGAGTAAAGGTTCTCAAAGTAGATATTGATGGTCTTCTGTATTTCCACAGGATTCATTGTGATTTCACCCTTTTTATTCCTAATTGCATAAATTTGAGTCTTTTCTTTCCTTTTTGATAAGGTTTGCTAAGGGTATATCAATTTTATCTAACATTTCAAAAAACCAACTCTGTAATTTCTTCCCTCTTACAAGATTTGGTCTTGATGTGTTCTTTTTTCTAGAAGTCTGAAGTTCAGCATTAGTTTGTTTATTTGACCTTGTTTTGTTTTCCTTATGTAAGAGTTCACTGCTATACATTTTCCTTGCAGGTCTGTTTTCTTGAGTTCCATAAATTCTGGTATGTTGTGTCAGTATGTTATGGTTTGTGTCTAGGTGGCCCCCCAAGCCTCATGCAGTCATGGAGGCTGCTGAATCTAACATTTGTGATTGGTTCACTGTCTAGTACTGGGATTAGTGCTGGGATTAGCGGTGTGAGTGCTGCACCTGCCCAGGGGTGGAGTTGGCATGCACTATAAGGGAGGGAAAAAGGTGTGTTTGCTTTCTCTTTTGCTCTGTTTGCTCTTGCTGCTTGCAGCTGCCTTGGATTACTACCTTTCAGCTATGCCACCCTGCCTTGGAACCAGCTGAGTATAGACTAAAACCTCCATAACTATAAGAAATGAACCTTTTTTCTTCATGTTGGGCATCAAGTATTTTGTCTCAACAATGAGAGAAAAGTAACCAAGACACAGCATTATCATTTAATTGTAGATATAGTTTAATTTCTTAACTTTATCGTGACCCATTGATTGTTCATTGATGGTTATAAATGATATACTGACTTTGTCAAGTTATTTTCCTGTTGTCAGTTCCCTTATTACCCCCAATGTCTAATTTCTTGCCTTGCCTTGTGGATTCATTTTGTTTGTGTTCTGGGATTTGTAGTCCTTGGTATCTCTTTGTATAATATATTTTAGAATGTTTTTTAGGGCTGGTTTTATAGTAATGAATTTCTTTAGTTGTTCTTTGTCATGGAAGTATCTTATTTGTCCATTGATTTTGAAGGATTGGTTTTCAGGGTACATCAATCTGAGTTGGAGATTGTTTGCTCTCAGGACTTGAAATACTTCACTCCAAACTCTCCTTGATTTAAGGATTTGCATTGAGAATACTATGATTTTGATTGACTTTTCTTTATAGGTGATTTGTTTCTTTTCTCTAACAATTTTATTTATTTACTTATTTTTATTCTCTAACAATTTTTGATAATCTTTTCTTGTGCTGAGTTTCTGGAATCTTTATTATATCCCTTGCTGTCAATTTATTTTGGTCATGGCTAATTGGAGTTCTATGTGCCTCATTCATTTGTATGCTAAATTCTTTTTCAAAGTTTGGGAAGCTTTCTGCCATTAATTCTGTCAACAGAGATTTTTTTCTTCTTTTTTTTTGTGACTTTGCATGGTCTCCTGCTTTCTGACTGACTCTGATCAATCTTACGGTGTTCTTGTTTGCATCATCTTGCAGCTGTTGGATTGATTTTTTTTATGGTTCCTTTCTATTTTTAAGAAATTATTCTTTTCTTGATTGTTACTGTAGACCTGGCTTCTAGATATGATATTCTGTCTTCACCTTGGTTCATTTGGCTGCATATACTTGCCATGGAATTTTTACTCTCCTGGATATCTGTTTGAACCTAATTCATGGATTCCATTTGTTTCCTATATGGGGTATTCATGGTTTGCATCATTTTCCTAATCTCCTCTATTTTTTAAATTTTTATTTATTTTAAAAAGAATACAACCAAACAAAATAAAACAGAGTAGTCAATCACAACAAAACAATGAACATGGTACATGACTTATAAACAAGGTAAAAAGCAATTGATAATGGCTACCATAATGCCTCTTGTTATCTGCAATATAACTACCCATACCATCAGGGATAAGTAAAATCAAACAAAATACAACAAAATAAAACCAGTAAACAAAACAAAACAAAACAAACAAAGCAGAGCAATGTAAGCAATACAGAACTTCAAGATACTAGTAAAACAGCACTGGCTACTATAATGTTTGCTATCTTCAGAATAGTTGCCTACACCTTGACACATATTACAATCAAACAACACAGAATAGAGTAAACTTTATCAAAACAAAACAATGAAAGCAATACAGGGTTTCAAAACAAGATAATTGGACATCCTCAATGGCTGCAATTGTATATTTTGTTATCTTTAAAATAGCTGTCCATGCCATCAAGTATAATAAAATCAAAAAAAAATAAGAATAAAACAAAACTAATCAGAACAATGAAGACAATATGAGTTTCAAATCATGATAATAGATTAACAGTGGCCACTTCCTTCCCTCTTCAGACAATTCCTCCTTCTGACTTTCCCAATATGTATTGTGCATTTTGGATCCCACTAACTCCTTTAGTTTGTTATACTAGAGAGATCACACGAAATTCACCCATGTGACTCTGAACAATTTCATCCATGAGCATGAGCCTACAAGACCCTTGAGACTATCCACCTACAAGAGCCTTGAGATTATCTTCCTTTATAGCTGAGTAGGTTTCCACCACACAAAATACCATGTCTTTCTTATCCATTCTGCAATTAATGGGCAGGCTACCCCTACTTTTTTTCTGGCTCCCTGTCACATCATAGGGCATTGTTCTCTTTCCTTTGACTTTCAGTCTATGAATTTTCTTTCAAGTTAAGTGTGTTTCTTGTATAGAGCATATTGATGGATCCTGTCTCCTGATCCACTATGCCTCTGTTTCTTTCTATTGGTGCCTTAAGGC
>RJWT010018824.1:0-18688 GCA_004365215.1 Cuniculus paca
ATTTGCAGTGATCAGTCTTGAGAGTCCTCCTGACTATGATGAAGTCAGATAGCTTGTTCCTCTCCAGTTTTACTTGGATACTTTCATTCCCATGAGTCCAAATGTTGACAAAAGGCTTAATTTCCATGGTAACAGCTAGAATCTACTCCTAGGATTGTTTTTCTCTCTTTGTACTATGCAGGTGGGTACCTAGGCTGTGGCCATGGGCACAAGGGCCACCCAGGTCGTCCGCACTGGTCTTGCTGTGGGAAGTTTACTGAGAAGTCTGAGTGCACATGCACAGTTGCGCAGAATGCACCGAGGAGCCTGCTAAGAACTGTGGCACTGTGATGGTTTCCTGCGTATGAGATCAGCCTGGTAAAGCTGCAGATTTCCAGAGAACCTCAGAGCTTCATTAATTCTGAAGAGACCAATAGAATTAAAACGAAGTGCCTTATCTTACATTAGAGTTCAGTTGCTTTTCTTTTGAGTTACTAACTGGTTGTACTTGTGGATGGTTGAGCACACATTTCTCCTAAAGGTAGGTTGGCAGTGTTCTTTCTACACCATAGGAGGCCCATTTCTATTTTATACAGGTATAGAAGTGTCTATGCCATTGGAAATTAGAGGTCATGGTGGGCGTAGTAATTTATTTCCTTACTTTCTGATATATTTTAACCTTTTAAATTTATCCCTGCTGGGCGTGGTAGTGCACACCTGTAATCCCAGCACCTAGGAGGCTGAGGCAGGAGGATCGCCATGAAGTTGAGGCCAGCTTGGGCTACATAAGTGAGTTCAAGACCAGCCTGCACCACACAGCGAGATCCTGCCTCAAAAAAAAAGCAACCCTGAGCTACATATTATTTAGCTATTTCCCTCAGAAATTCCTTTGTTCTATCTACTTTTTTGCTAGCACATTTTCAGTGAATTTACTTATACATGTTTTGTGACCACTTTAATGTGACTTTGATGTTTCAGTGGGTGGCCCCTCTTCCCTTTATGCACCATGCTCATCCCCTACTCTCTTACCCTAGTCACTGTGTGGTAGGGGGCATACAAGTAGAAAGTTAATGAAGGGAAATGACAGTGAGACAGATCTTGTACATGTACTGCCGTTCTCATACTGAATGATCTAGGTAATTTCACTGTCCTCACTTCTCTTTGATTTTTAGAGAGTAATCTTTGCTTTTGTCTATATATCTAGAAACTTAACTAGCACCTTTGATATTTCCATGGTGCCTTCTTAGCTGCTAGAGAATTCTGGGGAGAGGACTTAGACAGCACTGGTACCTCAATCCTGCCAAGGATTGTATATATTTTGTGTGTTATTCTGGAACTCTCAATTTCTTAAATAGTAATAAACTCAGCATGTATTAAATAAAATTACTGCAATTTGTATTGTTGGACCCCTTAAGTAGTGGGTGACTCATTTGAGTGATGAGTTAGGTCAGGCAAAGGAAGTGAAGTAATGAGATGATGACTGTCAAATCATCATGGAATACATTTCCTCCTTGAGGCTGACAGATATGGGCTACATTGGAACTATAAACGCTGAGATACTGTCTATATTCTCATTTTCTGGAGACATCCCCTTCAGTCTCTCTCACCACAATCTGATCTTCCCAGAAAACACTGCTGCCCCCGATACCCTCGAGCTATTTCTCTTTCTCCTTACATTACTGGGCCCATGGTCAGGTGTGCTTTTAGCTCATCATTGCTGCTTTAAGATTATGATTCTCAACCAGGAGTGATTTGCCCCACCCCCATGCCCAGGCTCCCAAAGGACATCTGGCAAAGTCTTAGAAAGTTTTGGTTGCTACTACAGGGCAGGATGCTAGTGGCATCAGTGGGTATAGGTCAGGGATGTATACTAAACTTTTTACAAGGCTCGGGACATTTCTTAAAGAATTATGCACTTGAAGACATCATTAGCGCCACAGTTAAGAAACCGTCTTCTAGACCATTATCCCTACTGCTGTTCTAAACATGACCTGCTTTGAAACTCATGCCTTTAAACTGTATAGTTATTCATCCAGGGTTCAACCATCTACAAAGCCTTATTCTTTGAAGATTATAGGATAAGCTTGCTGTCACCCCAGTACTGCTCTTCATCAGTCTTCAAATAATTCAGTGCCCACATGGACTTCTTAGTTCTGCGATCAGCTCTCCAGTGTTTTTCTTTGCCCCTACCTAACTTGTATGATCAGATCGTAGACTTTGATTCCATCTTCACCCTCTGATTTGTCTGTTTCAAGCATCGTATAACCACAGGCTCCTGTCTTTCCAGCTTATCCAGTGTAATAACCTGACTACTAATCCATCCACTTCCTTGGAACCCATCATGCAATGACTTTATGCCCTTCTTACTGTTCCTTGCCCCCCATGTCCTTCCCTTCGTCTTTCTCACTTAATTTCTATAGACTATCATAATCATTGTTGCATACAATCTCCCTTGGTCATTGATTTTTGAAAGTCCAAGATAAGGTGCTGGCAGGATTGGTCTTTGACGAGGCATCTCTCTCTGAATGATACATGGCAGTCTTCTCACCACATTCTCACATAGCCTTTCCCCTGTGCACGTATGGTCCTAGTATCTCTTCCTCTGCTAAGGATGCCTACAGCCCTATTGTATTAGGGCCCCATTTAACCTTATGGGACCCAGTTTAACCTTTATTTACCTTGTTAAAGGCCCATTTTTCAGATATTTTGGGGATAAAGGCTTTCACTTTGGGGGATACATTGGTCCATAACAATTTTTATCTCCCTTTAGCACTCAATTTCTCTACTGTCTTAAGATTTGTAGTTTGCTGTCTATAGTTCCCTCCTTATATTCCATGTGAAATCTAACCCATTCTGTTATCCCCAGGACTCTACTGAAGTTCTTTCAAGGTCACGATCCAGTATTACTTAGTCATTCTACTCTTTGGCCTATCACTAGCATTTAACAGAAACTCACTGCTTCCTCCATGAAACATTGTCTTCACTTGTTTTATGTGGGATCACTCTTCTTAATTCTCCTGTCTCATTGTTCCTTCTTCCTGTTTTCTACATATCAGAGGGAGTCAAGGATCAGTTTTTGAATTTGTTTTTTTCCCTGCTTTCTAGATGCCTTCATCCTAACCTGACTTTAAATACTATTGATACACTGATGACTCCCAAGTTTATCTCTAGGTCCAGTCTCTATAGTATTATGTCCAATAGCTTAACATCTCCCCTTGTATGTATAACAGGCACCTGAAATTTAAGATGTCCAGAACAGACTCCCAGTTTCCAGATCTCACTTCTATTTGCTTACAACCACCAAATGATTCTCCTGCAGTCATCTTCTCTTTAAAAGGAAAGCATAATTACTTTCTTAGAGAGGAGCCACAGTCTAGGAAACATGCTTAAAACCTCTGTCACACATCATATCCAAGTCCATGGGCAAGTCCTATCAGCACTTCTTGGAGATTGTCCACCTCCATTGCTATTGTCCTCGTCTGGGACACCAGGATTTCTCACGTGAACTTTTGCACCCCTCTTCTAACTTGTCTCTATGTCTCCACCCTTACTTCTCACACTACATTCTTCACCCAATAGTCAGATCCTTTCAAAATATATCAGATCTTATCAGCCTTCTGCTTAAAATCCTCCCATCTTATACTCAAAATAAAAGCCAATGATCAGCTTCACATCAGCATGTATGACTAGCATGATCTGGATACCTGCTCTTCTCTCATTTCCTACCCACCCCCCTCCATCACTGTTTCAGCTGAACTGGCCTGCCTGGTCCTTCTCGGACTCCAAGTACTCCATCTTAGGGCCAATAAATTATAATCACTGTCTATTTGAAATGCACATCTCACAGCTACTTACATAGTTCACTGTCTAGATTTCTTCAGTTTTCTAGTCTAGCTTCCTATTAGTGAGGTTCCTAATTGCCCTGCAACATCCCACTCCAGGACTCCATATCACCCTGACTCGTCCTCATCACCATCTAGTATATATAATTGCTTAGTGTCTGTCCTTTCAAGACTGTAAGCTCTAGGAGGACAGGAATTTGACATGTAATAGACTATATTATCCCCGTGTAGGGAATTTCTTGGCACATGGCAGAGACTTTAATATGTTGAATGAATCTAACTGGCAGAATTTTTAGCTTGGATCTACTTGTATCCATTTTCATAAGACTGCCTTTCTCACAAACCCCAATATTTTTCATTTAATGAGATACCATTTGGGCAAGAAATCTCAGCCTTCTCAAATGTGTTGCATAAATTATGTGCACCCGAGGGACTAGTCTTGAATTTTCCAGTTACCTCAGACACCTCGGGAATTGCTTGCCAGGAAGAAACTTGTATTACATCATCTTTTCCCACATGTCTTTTTATGAATAAAATTGCAAAACTGTATAAAAAGCGTACTGTTTGTTTCAGTTAGAAAAGGTTTTAGTAACTGGCAACTACTGTAGATGAAGTGATAATGCAACAGAAAGTATCTGTAAGACATTCTAGTTCTGGCTAATGCCTTACAGTTTAAGCAGTATTAATGGTAACAAAACAATTCTGCTGAAAGTATTTAAAGTTTGTATGCATGTCAAGGGTAGGAGCTGTTCCTTGGCTGGCACAGTAATGGAGTCTCAACCCAATTTAATCCAGCTGTTCTGACGCCTGAAAGATGTGGTAAAGTTGATCTACAGAGCTCATGTCTTCAGGTAAGAAAAAAGGAGTTGGAGGATTTAAGATTGCTCCCAGTGTAATGAAGTGCTTCTGAAACTGTTGTGAGCATGGACGCATCAATGAGATGTAGCACTATGATGTAAGGTGTGCCGCTGGTGTCACCAGCAAGAAGAGTCACAAATTAGAACCTCCGTCCTCAGGGATGGTGTAACAGGATAAACACCTTGGTTGTCTTAGATAATAAGTGTACACATATACCTGTCAGCCCACCCATTCTCTAAAATGCAATTGTTCAACTGTACTTCAGAGGATGCATACTTTGTGTAAGGATGGATACAATTAAAAGGTGGTTTGATGAATGCTAATTAGCAGAATATAGGAAAAGGCATTTCACTTGTTAGCTCCTATGTATTAATGTAGGAATTCGTTACTTCCTCAAAGATCTCTAAGTCAAATCCCTGTTATAAGCCCACCCAGCTACACATACCTCTCCACAGCACTAGTCTTCAGGATACAGATTCACACATCTCCTCTGGTCTCGAAAACAGGACCATATTTGGTTTTGCTTCTCCCTGTATTTCCAGCAATGCTTGGCACACAGTCACACAGTAGGTGCTTGGTGTATATTTTTGAACTAGTTTATTAATAATTAAGCAACACAAGTATTCTCCCTGTTATGGCTTATATCTAGATGTCCCCCTAAAGCTTCATGCATTCACAGGAGCTTTTCAGAGGTGGCTGGATCTAGGGTGTGTGATACCTGGGATTAAGGGTATGTGGTACTGGACTAGTTTACTAATTGGTTCATCATAGTTCATGGTATGGATAATGGGGACGCCTACTCTGGGTGTAGGTGCTACCACCCAAAAGGCTTGTAGCCTAGATGGGATAAAAGGCAAAAGGAGACTTGCTGCCTTCTTGCCTGCCCTGCCATGGACTGTTTCTACTCTGTGATGCCCCCCTGCCATGCTGCCCTCCCTGCCTTAGAACCAGCCAACTATGGACTGAAACCTCTACAAACTAAAAGCTAAAAAAACCTTTCTTCCTTTAACTTGTAGGTGTTGGGAATTTTGTTCCAGCAATGAAAAAGTTATAACTAAGACACTCCCCCATCCTTCCTTTCATGCATAATTTCCACCTACACTCAGAATTAGCTGTGCAATTTGGGATAAAAAGACTCAAGGGAATAAACACATTATGTAGCTACATGTTGCCTCTATTCCATCTCTAGGTTAGGCTGCTGTTTTCATCTCCATCCTTCAGCTACTGACTCTTATGGGACATTGTATTCATCCTTCTGTGCCTACAGTTCCTTTTTGGAATGGCACATAACAATGAAACATAATAAAAAATTTTCTCTTCAAATTCTTGTTCTTTGAATTTTTCTAGATAATGTGAGTTTCATGCAAAAATTTTGGAATTGCGAACTTTGGCAAAAATGGGTTAAAACTGACCCTAATTTCATTTTCACCAAGGAAAAATTTTACTCTAGGTTATATGTGTAGGAATTCTAAATTTCTATTGTATATTCTTTGTGCCTACAAGTATGCTTTTTGGTTTTTCCTGTACTCTCCTAGGGCTACATGCTATGTAACAAATAGCAGTAGAACATCCTACTTCATAAACCTAATCTTTTCAAAGTATTGGGTAGACATACAAATTTTAGATAGCCCAAGAGACCACTCCAAGTACCAGTGGTTCCATGATTATCCTAGTAGTACAGAAGAATCTGGCTTCACCTTGGAGCCCTACTACTTATATTAGTCTGAAACATTTCCATCTGAAGATTAGGATTTAAGAATGTATGTCCTATTAGGACAATGGTTCCTGCTTTTTCTACATCCTCAACACATCAGTACCATTTCACTGTTTTAGGAACACCTAGACATAATTAGGTGGCTTTGCTAGCTTACCATCACTAAGGAAAATTAGAGAGTTTTTAAGATATCAGGAGGGATCTTACAGTCAAAGTTAAGAATTTCTCTCCTAGGAACCCTTGACATGTACACTGGCAATGTTCATCTCACACCCTTCTGACTGACATTATTATTTGGTCAAACAAGTGATAGTAGGTGTACTTATTAAATTCCCAGTGCAGCATGACATATACCTTAGTCTGCCATTTTAGAGATGAGAGGCTGAGATACCCACCTAATCTGTACCTAGACTACTGGAAGACAGTTAGCCAGTGGCAGAGGCATGGTTTATATGTTCCTGCTGACCTGGGAACCAGTGGTTCTGGGGTGACTATTTTGGTATGTTGATCTGATAACTCCAAAAGGGTAATCTTACCGTTTGCATTTCCTGATTTTATCAGGGACCTCATTTTAGCTGTTAAATTCTGAAAACATGCCCACCTTATAAATGAGGAAACCAAAACACAGAACTTATATGATTCTGTCCAAAAATCAGTAGTTGGGTTACACATCCCGCTAAGGTGAATGTATAAATTAGAGCTAAGCTGAAGTTCTCAGCAGGCCAGTCTTTGCCTCTGTAAACCTTTAGATCGTGTCCTTACAGGGAACCTTTGCCTGACCTCAGTGAATCAGTCTACACTGTGCCTGGGTTAACAAAGGGTTTTGTCTCTTTACCCAACTCAACAGAAGAAATGTTTCTAGGAAGAACTATTAATTGTAGCGGAAATTAGCAGAGTAAGTTTTGGGATAATTACTAATCAGAAGGAAACTTGTTGGTTTTCTGAAAAATAAGTCTCAAGTGTTTGTGTTAGGGTACTAGCTGCTAATATTAACAACCTTCAAGCTCTGTGGCTTAAAAAAAAATGATCTCTTGATGGTACCATAGTCTAGTGCAGGTGAGCTGAGTGAGGAAGTGCATTGGGAAAGGCTTTGTTTCAGAGTCATTCAGAGACCAGGTTTGACAAAACAATTTATGGCCAAACTTAGGTTATGAACCCAAGACCTAGTAGCTCACCATTCCTTGAAGGTCACGTCATTTTGCATTAGTTCCTCTGGATCCAGCAGAGTTAAGAGAGAAGAACCATTTGGAAAGTTGTAGAGAGCAGCCTAGAAATGCTTGCCTTCACGTCATATTCCACTGATTAGAACTTGGTAACAAGTTCTAACTGTAGCGAAACCTAGGATGTGTAGTCCCTCTGGGTGGCCACAGGAAAAGAAAATGGGTTTTGGTGAACACACAGCATTATCTCTGCAACAATGTCAAATGCATTATTTATTAGATTATACAGTGATAACACAAATACTGATTCAATAAATTCTAAATGACACAACACTAAATCCTACCAATAACTAAAATATGGCACAAACATTAACACAGTAATCAATACTGTGATATATTAGAAATACTATGATACATGGTATAAATATTAAATGATACAGTGATTAAGTGATATTCACACTGATATACTACATGATACACTATTAAGTGATTTACTACTAAAAGATACAGTGATGCACACCCTAAATGACACACCGATACTAAATGAAGTATTGACACGGTACTCAACATCTGTTTATGTGTAAAGCATCTCCTTGACCTAAAGCTTGAAAGGAAAAACTGCCTGGATTGCGACAACTGCAGAGGAATGGCTGGCTGCTCGGTCCATTGAAATGCTTACAGGACCAAAAAGAAATGACAGGACCAGCAAGAAGACAGCAGACTGTGTTAGAGGAGATGGTAACAAAGGTTCTTGAACCAGCCAAGCTAAGAAACGCAACGCAGGGCTCTCTGAGCTTTGCTGAAGCTTATGTACAATTTTGCCCAAGTTGTCTAACGTATCTGACCGAAAATAATTGATTGGTTTCTATGTTACTCAAAGCAAGCTAATTAACATAATTGATTAACCAAATGTTTAACATAATAACCCATTCTCACTTCTACAGACAAGATTATGCCTCATTTTGAGGAGTATGTAAGGCTCATAGGTGAAACAAAAAGCAAGAACAGAGCTCAGGGATCATGGCTAAGGTGTTTTTCCCAGATCCTAATTCAAACCAGCAATGGCACTTTTCTGTGCCCTACAGACAGGAGATTAGATGCCAAAAAGGACTTTGAGGTCAGCCAAGGTTAGCTTGGTGAAAGATTCTCCAGATCCTGATAGAACTTGTTTGGCTAAGTCTTTCTTTTTTTCTTGAAGCTGCAAGATTTTTTCTTCCACTGTCCCCTCACAAATAAATCTGAAAAATAAATAAGAAAACTATCAGAAAGTCAAGGCAGCTTATCTAATAGCATATTCAAGCTTCTATTATACTTTATTAATGTGATTTCTTTAAGTTTTCTCAGAATCAGTTATAAATTCTATGTTTAGGAGATGCAAACCACCTTGATTAAACATAATAGTCATTTAAAATATGTGACCCAGATTGACTTTTTTTTTTCATTCTGAAGCTACTGTATTTAAGAAAGCCTCAAAATACACAAAAAATACCCCCACCTAGAAAAACCACAAAGACCTAGCTTTCCTCCCAAAAGCTCCATCTTTATAGTCAGAAGGCCTCAAATATGAAGTTTCTGTCAGGTATGTGAGCTAGTTCAAATACAGAGTCTCTCATTTCTTGGCTGAGTGACACTCAAAATAGCTTTTTCAAACTAAGGATGTGCACTGTTGTCATTCATTTTTCAACAGTATTTTTTAAAACATTAATCTTAAATGGATATATCTTGAGACCATAACATTAAGTGAAATAAATCAGACACACAAGCTTAAATATTGCATGGTTTCTCTTGGATGAGAAATCCAATATAGAAATAAAGAGTAAAATAAAAGATAGATAATAGGAAGTAGGAAGACAGATCTGTCTCAAATGACAGACTGAAAGATGAAGAGAAGGAGGAAAAAAGGGAGGGGAAGGGGATGAAAAAAATTAAAATGTGTTCTGCACAAATACCAACACCTCACAAAGAATGTAAACATGTACTACAAGCATGTACTAATAAAAAATACAAAGATTTCATTTTCATTCAACAAGTATTGATTAAGCACTTACTATATAACATGTGATATGTTAGGTACTGGGATAGTGAGATGATACAGTTTTGTTCTGAAAGCAAACACAGCAGAAAGACAAAAAACCCAACAATAATAATAATTATAAACCTAGTAAATGCTATAATGGAATTATGTCCAGTATAGAGAAAATCTTTGTAGGGTGCTCAGGGAAATGTCCATTAAAGGGTTAATTTAAAAAAAATTTAAAGAGTTAATTCTTAAAGTATGACTTGGAGGATAGGCACGGCATTGCCAGATGGGAGAGTTGAGAGGGCATCCCAGGGAATGGAAACATGTAAAAGTACTGTCTAATTTTAGAACATGGTATGTTAGAGGAATACCACGTCATCCAGTCTACTTGACCAGCGGCAAAAGCTCAAAGGGCTGGAGGGACCAGATCATGACTGGCTGCACATGGCATGCTAAGATGTTTAGATACTATCTCTAGAAAGTGAAACCACTGAACAATTTGAGTGGACCCTCACAACCAGATTGACTATTCAAGAAGGGCCCTCTGTTGGTGATGCAGAGGACAGGAAAGAGTAAGAGCTGGAAAGAGATGGTAGTGGCACTGGGAAGAAAGGATGGTTATCAGAAACATTTAGAAAATACGAGTCTACGGCCATACCAACCTGAACGCACCCGATCTCGTCTGATCTCGGAAGCTAAGCAGGGTCAGGCCTGGTTAGTACTCGGATGGGAGAAAATACAACGAGAGGACTTGGTGAAAAGTAAGAAAGAGGAAAGAGTCTAGCTTCTGGCTACATGATTAGAAAAAGGGACACTTCACAAAGAATGAATATAGAAAGATTAATAATTTTGACATAGTGGGAAGAAACAGTTTCAGTTTGTGGCATTTGGATCCTGGAACATGCAATTACACTTGCTAACACAGGGTGCTCAGTAGGTGTTTGTTTTACAGCTGAGTGCACAAATGAGTGAATACAGATGAATGTGTGAGTACTCTGATTGAGATATTTAGCAAGATTTGGATATTCCTGTCTCAAGGTTAGGAGATGGTGGAAATAAATTGATTTTAGGCTTACTGGAGTGAAAAGAATTTTTAAAGAAGAAACATGTAGAACGAGCAGAGAAGATATCTAATGAGGAAAATTAACATCATCTTTGCATTTGGGCAATTTTGGAAGTCATGGGTACCTCTTATCAAGAATAGTTTAAGTGAACAATAATGGGGACAGCCAATTCACACACAGTGAAAAATGAGAGATAAGTAAGTAAAACACACACTGTGATATCTAAAGCCCTTCAGGAGACTTAGTCATGAAAAGGAAGGAAAAAACTTGGGTCATAGCAAGAGTAGACTATAGCAGTAAGGTAAGTTTTCTTGTTCTTAAAGATGGGAGGCTCCCAAATAAAGGAACACTGTACAAAATAGTGAGCTTGTGCTCTTCAAAAAGTCAGTGTCAGAAAACAAAGAAAGACCAGAATGCTGTGCCACACTAACGAGGCAAAGTCACTGACAACTGCATGTTACGAGGCACCTGGGTTTTTCTTCTGCCGTGAAGGGTATCACTGTAGCATATCATGAAACTGAATAAGGTCTGGTGATCAGATAATAGTATTATATTGATGTTAATATCCTGATTGACAGTTTTATTGTGGAATATGTAAGAGAAAATCCTTATATCAAGAAATGCAACTAAATTACTTAGAGATAAAGGAGCATTGTGTCTACAACTTATTCTCTCAGAAAAAAGGTTTATTCACATACACACACACGAGGATCAGAAACTTCTTGGTGCTCTTCTTGCAACTTTTCTGTAAGTCTGAAATTATGTCATAATGAAATCAAGAGCAAAAAACAATAACAAAGTTCCTTGGCTGTAGCCATCTGTATGGTTACCTCATATTACTTGTTTGCTTCTGGACTACAGTATACCTGAGGGTATCCCTTAGGAGATCACTACTGAAGTGATTACCAAAGACTTTACCTTCTATTGAAACACTGCCCAAGGAAGGTCTTCACAAAAGCAGAAGTTGGAAAAGGGCCTCAGGACTTTACTTACCTGTGTATGACAACATCTTTCTGTTGCCCTACTCGGTAAATTCGGTCACAAGCTTGATCTTCAAGGGATGGATTCCTGTTAGAGGAGAAATAAAAAAAAAGTACCCTAGATGTGATGACAAACTATAGCCTCTGGGCCAAATCCAGCCCACAGCCTGTTTTGTATGCTTCTTCAGCTAAAAATAGTTGCTGCATTCTTAAAGGGGTTTAAGAAAAACAAAGTGCAACACACACACACCCCCTCAAAGAAGAGTAAGTGATAAAGAACTTTGCCCTACAAAGCCTTGGATATTTACAGAAAGGTTTGTTAACCCATGTTGTAGGCTATATTGACCTAAAGAAAAGCTAGTGCCAATACAGTCTTGCCCTCTAATGAAAAACTGGGGTCAGACTACTAATAACAACTCTTAGCACTATCATCAGTTGATAAGTAGAAGTAATGGAGGTGAAATCAATAGTCAAATATAGTCCTTAGCTAGCTAGATGACCTTGGATAAGTTCTCTACACTCTTAGGCTTCAGATCATTATTTAGAAACTTGAGGGCTGGCTAATGTTCCTAGTATTTACCTTTTTCAACTTTAATATTCTATCATTCACCTAAGAGACATAATTTGTTCCCTTTGTTATGTATTTTCATTTTCTCATCTTACCTCTTTAAGGTATAACATTACCTCTTTAAAGTATAACATCTTACCTCTCTAAGGATAACATTTCTCCATCTCAGAAAACAGCATAATTCCTAGCATGTTTTCCCCATTCCCATGTATATAACAGGCCCAAGTAAGACCTAAATGTTCTCCAAGAAGATAATAACTGGTTGATCTGTTTGTACCAATCTGGGCTGCCTGGAAAATTAGGCGATCAAGAAGGAGTGCCTTGTGCAGCAGTCTCTGATGGACATAAATGGAAAACCAGAAAATGGTACAACTTACATGAGACTTTCTCCTAGTAGCATATTAACTCACTCATCTTGTATCAGGACAGATGCTGTCATGTTCCTGGCAGTAGCACTCCACATAACAAATCCACAGTCTATACATTAAGTATATTTCTAACATCATAGAAAATCCTTTGCCTTTCTTCTTAGAGTAATGCTTCTAAGATTCTTTAGATCTCAACAAATATGTCTGGAATACAGTTTCTAGAGAACAGGTAAAACTGCACGATATAAGTTCATAGCCTGAAGAAAAGCTATGTTCCCAGTTTCTATGGAAACATGTTAAATTAACAATAAAGTGAATGAACTACTTTAACAGTCATTTGAAGATTGCTCAGGAATTTAGGAATGTCAACTATCCTTATATCCTGTTTCGAGTTGCATTTATAGATATGTAGACAGAGGCAACTCCATAATACGAGTACACACTTGACATAAGAAGTCAGACCCTGCTACCCCTCTAGCACCCTTGGTCTCCCTGATATGCTGTAACAACTCAAGAAAAGTCCAGAATCATTACCAATGCATGTCCAGAAGAAAAAGATGATTTCCTCCAGTTAGATTTAGACCAACACCTCCAGCCAAGAGAGAGATTAGCATAATCTTTAAAAGGAAACATACCATTAATTTTATACATACTTGGTCTCACAATATATTTGGTATAGTTTGGATCTTAAGTGTCTCCCAAAGGTCTGCGTAGTAAAAGCTAATCCCTAGCATGGTATATTGGTGGCTGTGGAGACTTTAAGATGTGGGGCCTATTGGGAGGTCTTTAGGTCATTGGGAATATGCTCTTGAAGGGGATAATAGAACCCCAGCCCCTTTCTTTCTTGTTTTTCTTCTTAGACACAACTTAAGCAGTTTTGCTCTGCTGTGTACTCCCGCCATGATGTGCTGCCTTGCCACAGACCCAAATCAATGGGGTCAATTAATCATGACCTCAAACGTCCAAAACTGTGAGCCAAAATAAACCTTTTCTTTTTATAAACTGGTTACCCAAAGTATTTGTTACAGTGATGAAAAGCTCACTAAGAAACCATCTTTCTTTTATTTTAGGTTCAAGCCCAATGTCAGAACAGGTAAGCAACATATCCTATCAATATTTTTTCCTGCTATCACGTTTTGAAACATTAAGATGCCATCTCCCATGCCTCACTTGAATAACTTCTCATAGCTCAGTTTTTTAGAAGTCAACCTCAAAAAACTGACTGCACACCAAAATATATGAATACTGTCATGTTGGAGCCCTGGGGTTAAATTTTCCTTTAACCAGATTTTGTATATTCCATCAATTTCTGCCCCTCTATTGCTGTAATAATTCTCCTGCCAATCATTCAACTAATGTTTTTTAAAACTTTATCATCAACAATTAGATGACTGTTCTTTCATTTCCTTCCATGCTGCCTCATCAAAATCTCAATTTTCCTTCCAGGCTTGCCTTCTCCAGAAAGATTCTCCTGGTCCTAACCAGTTTTGCACCAAATCTCCTCCTCATTTAGAGATCAGTCCTCTTTTTGATTCCGTGGAGTATTTGTGCTCCTCGATAAGTGCCTTGGTAAATGTTTAATAAATGTTCAACATTTGGATGGATCAAGGCTGTGAATATGTTCAAGTTGAGTTTCTGTATTATAATAATGTTCTTTGTATAACCAGTAACAATTTGTTCCTTAATTATAAAGCTCTGCTGGGATCAGCTCATACCTGAGGGCCCTTGGAGTGGTTAAATGCCTCTACCAAGTCCATTCTCTGTTTGGGGTTGACAGAGCCATCAATGGTGGCATAAGTCAGTCCATGCTTCTTAAGGTGCAGTGCTACAACTTTCAGCATGCTGGTCCACTGAGAGACAATGACACTGGAAAGCAGGATAAAGTAAAAAAACACCCCTAAAATAGATTAAACAAACTCATCGGCAGAGTTTTCATGCCCTGTTAACCTGAAGATCAGTTATAAAATGCCAATAAGGAAAGGCCTCCTGTTACATAAGGGGAACTCACTATCATGGTTTGGATGAATATCCTCAAAGCCCCATGTGTAAAGGAAAACTTGGTCCCGGGCTAGTGACTGGTGGTGTGCACCTTTGGACTCGAGCCTCCAAATTAAATCTGCCTTTATCAGTAGCCTTTATGGTTTTGTTTTGCCTTTTCAGTGCTGTGGTTGGAAACAGGGCCTTCACAATGAGCTACTCATACATCTCCAGCCATTTTCTTTTAAATTTTGAGACACAGTCTCACCAAGTCACTAAGTTGCTTAATCTGGGTTGAATTTGTTATTATCCTGACTCCAGCTCCCAAAGTGCTCGGATTATAGCTGTTTGCCATGATTCCTGGCTTATTTTAGTTATTTTGTTGTAGTGCCATAAAACTAATACAAACCCATGTTTAGGTAAAATTACAAGTTTATAATACTTCCAATTATTTCTAGAATCCACTTTTATCTCGTGCTAAACAAAATCAGAAACAAATGGTGGCAAGATGAGAGTAACAGCTTCACCCTCCTTGTATTTTGAAAGCCTAGTGCTCATTCAGAGACCTGTGGTCCTGCAGAAAAGGGATACCACAACCAGGCATGCTGGTGCATGCCCTAATTCCAGCACTTGGGAGGCTGAGGCAGGAGGATTACCCTGAGTTTGAGGCCAGTCAGCATGGGCTACAAAGGGAATTCAAAGCCAGCCTGGACTACATAGTGAGACCCTGTCTCAAAAAAAAAACCACAGAAGGGATACCAGTCACCCACTGTGACAGCCAGAACACACTGTCCCTATGTCACGTTTTAGTTTTAAAATTCTAAAGAACTTCATATATACAAAAGCAGATGTATCACATATATGTAAAGTGTAACATGGGAGGAAATGAACTCCATCTCAAGCACATTAACAGCACTGCTACAGCTCCCTGCCTGACTTTCCCGTCACACCCCTGCATCTTTCACATGATTCACTACTTTAAACACTGTTTCAGAGTCCTCACTTACCCGATCCTTTAGGAATGTCCTTTTCAAACTGTGTCAGAAATATTTTAATTAGAAATCATGGGGAATTTGTACTATAACCTCAGTGCTTTTGTAGAGTTTAACTCAAGGTTCTGATATAAAAAGCCTTGACTTATAAGTATGAGCAATAGCAAATTTTCCTGCTTGATTATAAGCAATGCTTGGATACTGAAATAACATATTTACCTCTTTTGGGACCCTGAAGCTCTTCGGATTGCCTCCAATTCTGCCAACAGAGATGCTATCTGGGAGAAAGGTAACATTAATGTTGCAGTTTACAATCCACACTTCTCCATCTTCTCTTGCCTAAATTACTAAAGCTGTCTCCTGATGCCACTCTGCTTCTAGTCTGACCCTTCTCTTTTCCACCTCCACTGCTGCAGCCAGAAACCTACTTCTAAAATGTACGTTTGTCACTTCCTTCCCTGACTGCAACCCCTTCCATGGCTTCCTGCTGAACATAAAGCCCAAGCTCCTTAAAACAACCACCCGGGTCCCTGCTGCCTGGACTGCTACTTACTCCTCCGGGCACACTCTCACCATGCCCTCCTCAAACAGCACTTTAATCATACTAAAATTCTTCTTCCTGTAAGCCACACAGTGTCTCGTCACTGTCTACTCTGTTCCCTTCACTTTGAAACACCTTCTATGTCAGCTTAATGTCACGTTTCAAGATCTCATCAGCCGTCAAAGTACAATTTAGGTGCTCACTGCCTATGTCCTACAACAGTGCCTTTTGGTTTTACTATCAGGAGCCTAATCATGTGAGATGTTAATTGCTTAAGTATCACATCTTGCTTCTGGGACTGGAGACGCTCCAAGAGGTCAAAGGCAGCAGGTATCTGGTTCATTTCTATACCCCATGCCCAGTACATGCCAAGACAAAGTACTATCCTAATATTTGCAGAACAAAGTAAAAGATCGTTACCCACTTAAGGACTGCTTCAAACATCACTAAAGAGGACCTGCTGAGACCGAGGAGCAAATACAAGTTTCCAAAGAAACTCTGAATATTTACCACTGAAAATGCATTCAAGTCCATATGGCTGTAGCCAGTAAAAACACTTAGGCATGACTTTGGGGAGCAGCTATTCATTCTTCTAAAGTGAAAAAAGACCTATCAACACCATCTATGGGCCCTAAAGCTCATATCCCAGGATGCTGGAGCAGAAAGAAAACTGGTCCAGAAATCCACTGGGGAAAGACAGTAGTTCTTGCTCTGCCACCCATGGCTATTCCACCTTGCAACACAGATTCCCCATCAGTCAGGAGGGCCTTGAGCCAGATAAACTCTGAGATGCACCAAGCTCCTGCCTTCCAGATGCTCTTATTATAGGAGGAACCGACAGAGCTCTAGCACATCAGTTTGCAAGGGCAAGGACAGGGCAAGGACAGGGCAAGGACAGTACCTCTGGACTGAACAGGAGAAAAGCAGATCTGCCTGTTTTTGGCCAACAATGACACAGACACTGAAGTGCCTGGTGTCCTGGTCACTTGACAGTGTGGAAGATGCCATGATTCCCACATGAGAAAGTTGGCAGAAGGGATTCTGAGAAGCCTGAAGTGGGAGGACTAGATTCATGGTCCATTAGCTGGTGTCAAATTCCAGTAAGACTATTCCCTCCCCAAAGGAAAAAACTTTACATGATTGAAACTAATATCAATGGGTTTATTTTGTTAAGAAGTTTTATGAATACTGTCTGTTACACAAGGAACATCAAGTCTCAGAAATATAAATTTTAACATAATAGCTAACTCTGAACATTCTAAAACATAAAATCTGTCCACATATGGGGCTTTTCTTCTATTTTCCTCAGCTATTTGTGGAAAAGACCTAGGGAAATGTTTTAAAATTTTAATTAAGAAGGAAGCATTTCTTTCTTAAAATAGTTCTATTTCCTTGGCAGTGACCTCCTTTCTAGTTTATGTTTTTTTTAAAAGCCTCTGAAAAATAGAGTTTGAGGCTAGGACTGGCAGCTTAAGATCCTAACAGAGAGAAACAAGCCCTACTTTCAGGGCATGCAGGATAATGGAACACATTCCAAGCCAATGGAAAGGCAGGTCTCAAGTTACCACTTAGTGCAGCTTCCTCTAATAGAACTCTCCCGCCTTAAAAAGCTCTGATGAAAATAGAACAGAAGGACTAATGAAGACAGAAGGCTGCACAGGAAACAATACTCTCAGATGAAGCCCCTCAACACAGAAACAACAGGCGCTCATGTGTGGCAGTCTCTAGGGTCCCACCTTTGTGGTTTTCCTTTCAGGCTTTCCCTCAACAAATTGCTTGTTTGCTTAGGCACCATCGCCAGCATAAACCTGGCGGCCTTCTTCACTAGTAATCTGTAACCAAAAGGCTGCCTTGATGGCAGAACTATCACAAATCACTCTCCGAAAGACTACTGTGTAATAAGGCTTTTGTGTTCTTTGTGATACAATTGAGGCTTTAAGACTAGAGGGAGAATCTGACCAACCAAATGAGGGGCTCCAACACAGGAAAATGTGCAAGAAGCCAAAGCTCTCTACTGAAAGTAGAGGGACAAAAGTACCTTGGTGCTCCTACGTGTGTCTTCAAAAAGCTCCACCTTGAAGTATGTCCCATTAAGGGAAACGGTGGGAGATGGCTCTGTGTCACGGAGTTCAGACAAGGTCATAGCGCTGAGCTGCTCTTCCAGGGACAGGACAAGGCCTTCGCTCTTCAGGTCAGCTGGATCCAGGGCCTGGGAGGAACACAGAAAAGGGACAGGAGCAGTTGGGACAGTCATGGCAATAAGCTTTGTTAGTTGCTGATGTGATTGTGACTGTTTTAACACTTGGCAGAATAAAATGTCTTGTAATTTCTCTTCAGTAACTACTCAAAAAAATTCTGCTTAAAGTGTAGTCTTGCAAGATTTTTTATTATCATAAAGACAAACCACATGATAGAATTTTTAAAAGATCTTCCAGACAGATTACACGATCAGTCTATTTTTTTTCCCTACTAGAACAATTCAGTTAATTAAGCTATTGATAGTCAAAATACCCTACTGCAGCTCCTGGAATAAACATGCCTCTTAATTTTGGATGCTTCTATCCAATGTAAAGGCAACTTTTTAAACTGTAAAACTACCTGTGTTCTCATACCTAGATCTAAAAG
>RJWT010018825.1:0-18672 GCA_004365215.1 Cuniculus paca
AAGTTTTTGCTTTTTGGCTTAGAAAAGACACTGTAATCCAGTTCTTGTCCCATTTAATGATGGAAATATCTCCGAGGATAATTAGCTTTGAGCCAGACACAAATCTGTGCAGGAGTCTTGGCTCATGGCCCCTTACTAACTATGCAATCTTGGGCAGGGAGCATAACCTTTTGAAATTCTATATCTGACAGAAGAGGGGAAGAGAGAGAGGAAGTAATATTTATGACATGCCACGTACAAGTACCAAATACCCATGATGAGTGTAAACATTACATGTCACAAACATGAGCTAAGAATAATAACAACAAGAACGAAAAATGGAGAAAGGGGCTTTAAAGACAGAGAGAGGAAAGAGTGAAAATGGGAAGTGGATTAAAAAAGAAACAAGCTGTGTTACGTGCATGCACCTACTCCCTAAGGTGAATGCAAACATCATGTACTACAAACATGTGCTAAGAAAATGAAAATAAAATAGGTAGCTATATCTGTATCTTATGTTTTAGAGTTATTCTTAACTAGACTTATTTTTAACTGATACATATAAACATATGAATTTCATATATTAATGGAATACCATGATATTTTGATATATGTACCCATCCTATAATGTTTAAGTCAGGCTAAAAATATGTATTTTCTCAAACATTTATCATTTCTTCATGGCAAAATCTTTGAAAAGCTTTTTTTCTAACTGTTTGAAATGTACAGTTCATTACTTGTATATGTAATGAACTCACTGTACGATAGAATAGTACAACTTACCTTACTATAACAAAGTACTTACTGACCAACCTTTCTCTATTTCTTGCTGCTCCCTACTCTCCCCAGACTCAGAACCATCATCCTACTCTCAACTTCTATGCAATCAACATTTTTAAACTTCACAGATGAGCAAGATCAGATACTTGTTTTTATGTGCTTGTCTAATTTCACTTAACATAATCTACAAGTTCATGTGTGTTGTTACAAACCATATATTTCTGTCCTCTTTTATGGCTGACTGGCATTCCATTGTGGGATGCTATTTTAAAGACGGTAAATAATATCTGAGAATTGCCAGGTGCCATGTCTTTCATATAGTAGATGCATAATCATAAGTGCAGAAAAAGTTTCAAGTATTCCATAGAATTTTCTTCCTTTTAAAAAAGCTCCTGTTTTAGGATATGGTGTTACATGGCATTTATAGGTGATACACAAAATCGATAAACCAAATAAACTGTATCATTGCAGATTAAAGTCATCACCTCTTAAATGATTTCAAAATCCTTCTTAAATGTTCAAGATAGTCCATCCTTTAGGTAACATCAGTCAAAACACTATACCACATTCCAGTATCATAAACTCAATCATATTAAATTGTTCTATTTTATCTATTTATTAAGAGCAAGGTAGCTAACTGAACGTGCAGAGTAACGCATTTTCATGTTGTGGACAACTGAAGTTTGGTTCTGATGCTTCAGGAGGGTGGTCGGGCCCATAAGGTCCAATGCACAGAGATCTAACTCAGACTATCATATGTAGAAGGTTCTTTTGCCATTTGACATTAGTTCACAACTTTAACTAAGACTTTCATAGTATTTGTTCTCAAAGTACTTGAAACTGAATAACGTACCAATGCTTAGGTACAAACAATAAAATAACATCAGTTTAAAAACGTGAATTATTCTCTTTGATCTATTTACTCAGAGTGAGCTTCTGAACTGACTAGCATTTGAATCTATTGACTACGGTTATGTAATATTTGATTTACAGTAGAAAAATAAAGGATAAGAAACAGGCACGGGAAAATGGTTTTGTCTAAAGATCACTTTAGCAAATAAATAATTAAATTTTGTGATTCTTGGGAAAATAAAAACTTTAAATCATCTAAGCCTGTGCTTAGCTATAGTTCATTGGAGGCGACACACTACATTTATTGTTGAAATTTGGAGCCTGGCACGCACACATGGGCTTTAGCAAGCTTTTCCTCAAGCATGCCAGTTTTATCATTACCTTAAACCTGTTAAGGTCAGAACGATCTCACTCTAAAAATATAATACACTCTTTCAGAGTTGATGGTTTTATGCCCTTCTCTATAAGTCACAACGGTCCTTGCAAAGCTGTTCCTTAATTTGAGGCGCTGATATTACCCTTAAAAATATACTTAGGGACTAATCACCTACAGAAGGAGAATTTGTCATGCATGGCATACACTAGATCTATAATTCAGCTAGATCTGGTCAACTTCCTGGATATATCCCTTGCAGGATGAGTTCAGCTTGTACTTGATAACCAAAGCACCCAACGATCCCGACTTTAAGATGGCACCCCCTGAACATCAGAGTGCCTTACGGTCCTATCAAACTGAGGATTGCCTAGCACTTACACTAAATGCCAACTGTTACTCAGTAAGAACCTTCCAGCATCATACCATTGTAATGAGAAGCAACTGGAATCCAAATGGCTCCCAACTTCCTCTTAAGTACAGAAGTGGACCGTCCCCCTCTGTGTTACTGTTGCTTGCTCCTTTGCTCACAGACCCTAGGGTTTTCCCCAGTGCTATTCCCTGGCCTGGTTGATGCCAGTCTTCAATGTACTACCTGGGCTTCTCTGGCTGTGCCTTCTACTTCTTCTGTCAGTTGCTTTTTTCTTTCTCCTTTTTTCACTTCTCTTCCTTAGTCCATCCCTATTCTTTTAGTTTCGTAAGCAGCCATTTGACCTGGAGTTATTGTCAATCTATAGATACAACTTTCTTTCTGGCCCTAGGCTATCAGGCTGTTGAATCAGTTTCTAGCTTATTGGTTTCTGTTTAGGAGCAACTGATATGTCACCTTCAGTTAATCCATTTCCTTCCTCCCTCCCTTTGGATTTCAAACTATGCCTGTTGTCCATAGTAATTGTATGTCTAAAGTCTCTCCCATGAAAAACTAGGAGATAACTGAATCCTATTCTGTCACCCTCAATACAGCAGACAAATGGTCTGTACCAAATTATTCGTTATAAAAAGATTACTTGAAAATTAAAATCATAATACATTTCCTTTGAAATGGCATGGTATATTAACAAGGCAATTCATATATGAGTAAAATAAAGGTGTCTATAGTATAAAGGTCAATGAATAACAGTAAGAACTTATGTATTTCCTTGTTTGGATAGCTTTCAACAATACGCACATATAAAAATATATGTCTGCAGCTTTTTATGCATGACAACATTTCAAATTTATTATACATCAGCAAAAAAGAGTACATTGAGTAAAGAATACAGCAAATTATAGGAGCAACATAGAGAAAAGTTGGAGAAGACACAAAAAAAAGAAACAGAAGAGAATCAATGCAAGAAATTAGATAATGAGAAAAGGCTGAAAAATATACAAGCTAAAAATATATAAATTAAGAAACACAGAAGGAGAATGTTAGGCAGAGGGATGGGGAGGGGGCCGTCCAAACCAGCATGCATTGCCAGATAGGTAAAGAAAGACTTCAATGTATAATAAATACATTTATAGTAATTTGTGAAGTCCCACAGGACACAATGATATTTTAAGGCTACACACCATGCACATTCCTTCTGACACCTGATCATCTGGCTGCCTAACTCCAGAAAAAAGCACATGGCATTCCTGGCTGCTGTAACCTACAGCCCAATGATATCAGGAAAGGAAATGTTCTTTTACAGACCCTCCTGCCTTGGACTGGGACCTGGTTTAAATTAAGAACTTATCTTTCTCAAAAATTGTTTTGCAAGTTCCTTACATAATTAAAGCCCCTAAAAACACTGACTTCCAAAAAGATAAAGAAAATATTTTGCAATTTCAAAGTAACTTCTCAGTTTAAATGTTGATAAGCATCACAATTATTGCAGTTCTCCGAACACTATGAGTAACTTTTGTGCACATAAAAATGTATCTACACTTGCACTTGGTACAGATGCCTTCCTGGCACTCCTTCCTTCTCCTTTTAAGGTACAACTCTCTCTATATCTACTTTACTATAAATTCTACCTATACTTCTGCACAGCCTATTTGTCTTTACTGAATTCTTTGATCAAGGACCCAAAAAACTGAGGACCAAACAAATGAGGGACCCAGCTTCCCAATGACAAAAGGACAGATTAAACAAAACAAAAAAAGACAGTAAGGAAGAGGGTGACAAGAGCAAGAAATAGTGAATAAAAAGAAAAAGTTTGTTTTTCCCTTTGTCTCATCATGTTTTTCTCCCCACTAAATGTCACGGCATACTAGGACTAATTTCATGATGGTTACCTCCATAAATCAATTTATATTAACAACTGTAATTTCCTGTAGGAAAGAAGTAGCAGGTTCACTCTAGGACAAGGGATAATATATTAATAGAGGGAACAAATAAACCTGGATGGCCTAGTGATAATCTTTATCTTGAACCCTAAATGATTTCTATCTGGGATTAAGGTTATTCAACATCTCAACCATGACTCTAGTCTTCAAAGCCACATTGTGGTTCCCCCATCACTCAAGTTTCTTTTTTACTAAGATCTTTAATGTGGGCCTCTATGATGGATCAGTGCTAGGCTTGGACAGCAGGTAAAATGGCCTTGTGGTGCTCCATCAAAATGGACCTAAGCTAGCTAGAGAAAGGACTTACAGCCACCCACTTTCCAAAGTAGTAATGAGGAGAGTGCAGGCTTTGAATAAAGAGCCTCTGTTTGACTCTGTTCAATTACAAGCCACTTGACCTTGGATAATTACATAGTCATCCTTTCTCCTTTGTAACAGAGGGACAATGATGGGCTTTACCTCATAAAAGTTGCTTTGAGAATTGAGCTATTGCATATAAATTGTTTAGCATAATGCCTGGTCCACTCTTCAGCTTTCAGTGACAATTATAAATATTATTACTGTCTTCTAACTTAAGGAAGCAAGTCATATTAATTATATAATCTGTAAACTGGATAATAGAACCTCAATGACTACAGTATAGACATACTTGTTCAAACAATATTTCAGTACTCAAGAAGAAAATATTTGTCATTGTCCTTAAAATTAGATGCATGTCTACTCTTAAGATTTCATTCATCTGGACAAGTACCTGTAATAAGCTGATTTTTAGAATAAAATATTTAAATATTTACATTTAGTAGGATGAATAAAAACTAAAGAGCCTCACACCAGTACTTCTGGTCATGTTTTGCTGCCAAATGAATAAAAGACATATTTTGGATTCTTGGAGATTTTTGGATTTTGAAATTGTAGGTAAGGCACTGTAGACCTATATTCTATGCTCAGTAGTCTTTTTTCCTTCTTTATTCAAAGAATAATACCAGACCTGCATTATGAGTACATTTTCAAAACCAAGCAAATTACTTTCATTTCAGAGTGAGAAATGCAGTTGCTGGTGGCTGGGAATTAGCCTGGCCTTCCTAGGCCCTGGTAATCCTAGGAGTTGGCAAGACATTCATTGCTAGGCCTTGACATTCTTCTGTTGATCATAACCAATTTGACAACATGCCAACATTAGACAAGGTTACTCCACAACCCTGATAGATCAAAGCAAAAACAGGATCCCTCTGTAATCATGTCTAACTCAGACAAAAACAAGAATATTGCCCAAAACAAAAAAGTAAACAAATAGCTTCCTGTTTTTACTAAGCTAAGTGGTGATTGCTTCTTTACTAATCACAACTCTGTCTTGCTTCATTCTCCCCCTTTCTAGATAAGATTTATTAAGATACCCTACCATAAAATCACCTGTTTCTTGACAGCATTCAATTCAGAGTAAAGCACTGATTCCTGGAATCCTACACAAAACAATTAACATAATCCTAGACCAATTCTAACACCCTCTGTGGAGATAGTCTTCAGAATCTCATGGCAATACCTCAATAAATCCAATTTTATTTAGGTATTAGGTGTATGCTATGCCCTTTTCTTGGAGTACATTGACAATTTTTCCTTCAGTATAAGAACAGGATGGTCAATCTTTATAATTTTCTTCTTTGAAGGCTTTATCATAATTCTCAAGATTTATTAACTGAAACTAAATCTCAATTTCTATATTAAAATGTTCTTCAATTGTGAAAATACAGGCTATCATTCTTTCTTGGAAATTTTACATCTTAAAACTTCAGCATTAACTTACACAATGACCTACTAATGTTATATTTGCTATATAAATTTCTAGTGAATGGAAACCACATCTTAATAAATATAGATGCTGCTGACCTAGCTAGGAAATATCAAAAATCATTACTTTCTATCAGAAGTAATATATTTTTTAATGACCCTAAAAATGAGAGTAGACGGTAACATGTGACTTAATGACACTAGGTTAAAGAGGAATGAACGAAAAAGGCAGCAAGTCTAACTTCTTAGCTATGTAACTCTAAACAAAGCTCTTAACATATTTAATTTCTTCATATACCAAATAAGAATTAAATGATGCCTATGTCAGTCCATTTTGTACTGATGCAATAGAATAACCCGGACTGAGTAATTTATCTTAGATATTTGTTTCACACAGCTCTGCTGGTCAGAAAGTCCAATAGCAAGATGCCAGCATCCAGCAAAGGACTTCTTACTGCATCATAATAACATGGCAGAAGATGGAAGAGTAAACAAGTGCTTCAGACACAGAGATAATGAGAGTCAAAACTTATCCTTTTATTAGGAGCTCATTCCAGCAGTAACATTAATTCATTCATGAGGGAAGCATCATTCTCAGCTGAACACTTCTTAAAGACACTACTCCTAACCCATCAGGATGGCAGTTAAATTTCAAAGTAAGTTTAGGAGAAATATATTCAAACCATCACAATGCCTAAGATTATTTTTCAGATCTAAAATTATATTTTCTATGATACAGTTAGATCATCATGCTACATTATAAAATATTTCATGGAAATATTCTATACACTTTGATATTTCTGTTCCTAAAACAAAGTCTGACAGTTTTTCAAAAGTCTAGACAAAAGAACACATCAACAATTTTTTTAATGCATAGGAGGACCCAGATAAAATACACCCATAAAATTTAAGATAAAAACTGGAAAATATTACTCATCAAAACTAAAGATACTTATATTAAGCATAAAAGGGCTACATTAGCCATCTATGGAAACCTACCTTGAAGAATCCCAATAAAGAAGGAGCATAGAGTACTTCCTAAAACTTGCAAAACATATCTAATTTTTACATACCTATTTAATTTTAGATATCTTATTACTAATAATTAAGTATAAAGCTATCCTAAGAAAAGAATTCCCAAAGATTATAATTTCAGAAGCTTTTAATAATGGAGACTATTTAGTTATGCCATTCTGATACTAGTTTCCTCTTACGTTGAATTCATACAGTTTGTAAAATAGAGGCAAAGTTTATTCTAAAAAACTAACAATTTTCAAAGAAAGGAACAGAACCTATTTCAGTAACACTACTCTCTGTTGCTTATTTTTCATTATAAAACTAATGCTTGAATTCCAGACATAACTTTGTGTTAAGCAATTTTTGGTATTCTAAGACATTTCATTAGCATACATATCTAAGCATTATTTTCTGGCAAAATAGTCTAGTTAAATTTAACTCACTGAAGATTCCTAGCTTTGGATATAGATTGCAATCTTCCTCTGTCAGCATTAATCATGCCTCCAGGGACTTCCAAGAAACTTTATTACCACCTTCTAAGGTGGAAGACAGCTACTTTCAGTGGAGACCGATGGAGTCTATTTTCTGTACTGAGGTTATCCAGAGTAGCCTGAGCAATGTAAAATTCAATATAACATGCTTTGTCCAAATTGACATCTACCTTCCAGAATAGCCCAGAAATCAATTGACTACGGCTGCTTCTCTAACAAGGATTGAAGCGTTATTTGGCTTCATCAAGGCACTCTGTTGGCATTCTCGCCCTGTTTCTTTGCCTCACAATGAAAGGACCAAATTACTTCTACACAAACACTGATAAGTTTATCTTTGCTGTTTAACCATCCAGGAATTAGGTTATACCCTGTGAATCTATAATTTGCCTCAATGATTGAATTTCTATACTTGCTTTGACTTCAAATTGAGCAATAACCCTTACAAGAGTTCAAATGAGTAGGTTAGGGAGAATGCTTTAGGAATGTAAATATTTCTAAGTGTAAACTCTCATATATAACACTAAAAACACAAATCAAATATCTTGGTTCAAAGCTTTACTTCAAAACCTCTTAGTCATGTGAACCTGACAAATTACCAAATTCAGCATCGTTTACTTATCTATATAACTGGGGAAATGCTTTATGGTTGTTTGTAACATTAAGAAAGATAAATTATGTAAAGGGCTTAGCACAGAGTATGTCATACGTGTGTAAGTGCTCAATAAAGGATACACTTCATTATTATCAGTTTTGCAATTATAAATTTCACCTGAGAAAATAACACTTCTACATAACCTTACAGTACTATATTTAAGATGATTACATATTGCAAGTTAAATGGTAGCTTTTCTCCTATTTTGTCATGAAGTTTGATTTTTTTAATATTTTTACATTTTTAATACTTGAATGAGTTTTTCCTTCAAACTATGAAAACAGTACAAGCAACAAACCAAATAACAAGAATGTATTTTTAAAAAGCTATGAGAGTCGGGGATTTAGCTCAGTGGTGTAAGCGCCTGCCCGGCAAGTGCAAGGTCGTGAGTTAGATCCCCGGTACCAAAACAAAACGAAACGAAACAAAAGCTATCAGACCCCCTTATGCCCAGGGCAAACAATAGCAATACACTAGTTTCTATCCTACATGCATTTCTCTTTATTTACATAACCACAATATGAAATTGATATGTACGTCAACAGTCTAGTACAGTGATGGCAAACCTTCTAGAGATTCAATGATACAAACAGCCCACTATAGCACATGTGCCATAGGTTCACCACCACTGGATGTTCCTATACTTATCTCTATGCTCATATAAATGAATATCCAAACTTACATGAATGTGTTCCTAGTTGGTACAGAAAAGTAATTATACTGATCACATTAAGCTGTAACTTTTTTTTTTACTTGACAAAAACACATGAATATCCTTTAGGTCAAAACTTCTAGCAGCTAATATTCTTTCTATACTTGCATAATAATCCATAGTGTGAATAAAGCACTATTTAACCAAGTGGTACACTTTTAGAGGATATTTAGAGTTTTTTGTGCTCCTATAATCAGTACAATAAAACATAACTTTGTTCAAATAATCTTACATATTGATTTTTTTTGCTTTTATATGACAGATGCTAAGAAGTGAGATTATTGTGACTACTGTTCAAAATGCTACACATTTATCAACTCATTTAATCTTGATATAGTCTGATGAGGCACTATTATTACTAGTAATTTAAAATGTGATGAAATTTAGGTAAATATTTGTCTAAGGCCCAAGTTAGTTAAGTGGTGTATTGGAGATTTCAACCCTGGCAGTCTGTCCTCTAAAACTTTTGTCTTCACACAACTCTGAAATTTCTTGCTCACTTTGCCCAGTTTACACACACAAGTTTTTCATGATAATTCCTACAAAATAGCCAAAGTCTTTTATTGTTCCCCACAGAATCACCCATCTAATGATGAGAAATCAACAGTAGGCAGCTGCTTCCTTGGTATACAGATCCTATCTTGCTTATTTCCAAACACAGTTGACCATATTCGCCATACTCTGAAAAACCCTTTACACGTGGAATTTGGTTATCTCAAAGACTGTTTCTCCTTAAACATTTTTAAGCAGTTGGAATGTAGAAACACACATGTATTGGTGGTGAAGGAAAAAGAATTAGGATGGGGTATGCCTGCTAATAGCTTTAGGATTTACACTTCAGCAAAGTAGATGCTGGGAATTTCCCATTCATAGTTTATGCTATTATTATCATCCCTTAAGGCTTTTAATCGTCACAGAATGAAGTTATTTTTCCTCACCTTTTCAAAATGAAAATTCCAAAAACGGACTACAATTACATAAAAACATCATTTTAAAAAATATTTCTCGTTAATTTTACTTACTTTCCACAACAGTGTTTTACTTTGCAAGAAAATTTAGGGACTTGAGCAAAGGGCGTGGTTTTTACTAAATCAAAAGCACAAAATTAAACTAAGCATCTGTAACTGCTGCCCCTATGGAAGAGTCAACTTTGAGTCACAATATTGCCGTTTGGATTCTAAACTCTGAGAAGGATAGGAAATTATGAATGCTAAATATTGTCCTGATGCCAGCGTCATATTTCAGGAGACACAATAAGATAAAATTCTGGGAAAGAATTTCTTGCTACTTAGCGGTGGGTAGTGATTTGGCCAAGAAAGCACCTGGGGTTTAAACTTCAAGAAACTGGAACGGAAGAGGATCGACGTTAGAGCTAATAAATTCTGCGCCGGAAGAACTGCCAGCAAGTTATACAGATGCCCTGAAGTCACTGGCGTCATTGCTCCTCTGGCATCGAGTTCTCAGGGTTCCCCTGAGAAAGCAGACGGAAGTGATTTGTACTGAAAACCTCTTTCCTTGAGGAAAAACCACAGCAAGCGATAAAACAAACTTCCACCGAAGAACAACAAAGGGACAGCGGTGGAAAACAGTGCTGCGCTGGAACTGCACGGCTCCACCCACTGCCTCTGCCGTGGGGAGGGTTAGGAGCGTGGAGTTGTACGACTTCATGATGAAGATGAAGTCAGGTTAGTGGAAAAGGCCCGTGTGAGTAAGGGTAAATAAAGGCTAGAAAAGGCTGTTTGTAAATTTTGAGCTTAAAACTTCTAAAATGTTAGCCTGCGCTACATAACTAATTTTACACACGCTCCTGTGCTAACGATTAAATACTCCAAGTATGACTGGATCCACGCCAGGCTGGAGGGAAGAAACAGAGTCACAGAAGTATCCTAACTCATTGACCTGCGGGCAAGGAGGCAGTTTATTGTCAGACTGCACAGACCCAAGTCCCCTCTCCATAGGAGCAAAAAGCCTTCCCTCAACCCACTGTCTGCTTGCAACCTCACAGTAGGTCAGAAACTGCGAGGACGGTCCACGGCGGGGTGACCTCGCCAGGGGAGACGGGCGAGCCGGCTGGGGAGGTGAGGAGCTCTGTGGGGCGCGGCCGCCCGACCCCCGCGGCGCAGCGGGCGCCCCTGCAGCCGCCTGGCCTCGGAGCGCACGCCCTCCCCGCTGCCCGGCCGTGCTCACTCACTCACGGTCCGGGACACCTTCAGCTCCTGATTGAGCCACTGGCAGAGGATCTCCGACATGGCTCGCCCGCGCCTCTGACAGCAAGCAGCTGCTGGGAACGGGGTCTGCAACCCGCCGTCCCTCCGGCGTCCTCCTGTTTCCCAGGGCAACCCGTTGCTAAGGAAGCGTATCCACACAGGCGAGGGGACGAACTGAGAAGAGGGAACGCCGGAGCTCAGCCGCAGGGGACAGAAATCGTCGCCCGCCCTCTGCTGGCGGGTAAGACCTGAGCATGCGCAAACTCAGGAGGCGGCTAAGGCTCCGGCCGCCAACTATCAAACAAAATAAAAGGTTTCTTTCTTTCTTTCTTTTTTTTTTCTTTCACTTTTTTATTTTAAAAAGCAAAACAGAAAAAAGGATACAAATAATACAGAATTTAAAAAAAATAGTAAGAAATCAACCCTAGTTAATACATTGCATGTTATCTTAGAAGTAATTGTTCAGGTTACAAAATCTAGGCATAAACAATGATCAGACAATCAAACAATGACTGCACAAACTGTTCTCTTTGATAAACTAACAGAGATTAGTAACATAGTTATCTATCTTGCACACATATACATACATGCAGTTATATGTGTAAACCTACACACAGATAGTCTTTTCCTTTCTTCCTTTTTTCCTTTCCCTTATCCCAATTGTTCTTTCCTTTTGAGCCCTTTCTTTCCCTTTCATTATTACAATATCTATTGTACATTTTGGATCTTAATACTCCTTCATTTCTTTTCTCTTTTTTCTTTTCTTTTCATCTCTTCTCTTCTCTTTTCTTTTTGAAAACATTGCCTGTTATTTTAATTATAAGTTCTTATTTCTCTTGGGAATGTAATGCAGGGAGGTCTGCAAAGAGGTATTTTGATATCACAAACTGGTTTCAAAAATTATTCTGTCTACTGAAATGAATTTTTTAAAAAAAGACCTAATTCTTTAAAACAGTAATTGTGACCCTTTTCATAACTGGAGCTCTATCAATAAAGGGCAAGCTTTGCAATCAGATAAGCCTGGGTCCTGATGTCTGATTTTTATCTGACTACTTAACCACATTTTTGTGAAACATAGCTTCCACATCAATATTTGTGTCACAGAGTTGTGAGCATTAAATGAAAAAAAAATGCATTAGTTCCTGGTTCATAGTAGAAGCTTAGCATATATTTTTGTCTAAGGTTATGTGAATTTTTGCATTTTATTACTAGTTGGCTAAAGTTTGACTAGCTTAGAGTTGCTTATATTTCAAAAGTTTTTGAGGCAATTTCAGATAGCTTCCTTGACTTTATGACTAATTCTATATTTATTCACACCTAAGTAAAAGTTCATAGGCAGATTTTTTAAATCTTATTTGTTCCTACACACATATCGTCTGCTCTTTTCTTATGTTAGATTTCCCTCTCCTTATCTTAGATTAGCTTCTTATTATCTCTCAGGATGTTTCACAATGACATTGCTCACTTGCTATTCAGTGATGCAACAGATGTTTGTCCTTGTGAACACAATAACTACCAATCTGGGTGTCCTTGTCTCTCCCTTTCTTTTTCCTCTTGTGAAACTGGTACAATCCCTATTCCCAAAGCCCTGCTCTATTCTTTCACTCAGACATTTCCATGTATTCCATTAGAGCAGTGTATACCATTATCCAGTTCATGTGATTCCTTCAGTGGTTGATGCAGAATCTTCACATAAAACAGTATGAGGTAAACTTAAATAGACTATATTGGAGTGATTGTATATAATAAAGATAAACACACATTTACCCTTAGGGGCAATTTGAGAGGAGGAAGGGAACATTTTTGCTTCATTTATATGCTAGTGTATATATGCATGTGTGACATGTAGGTAAGTGTGATTATATGTGGGGACATACATATATATTAATATATATATATTCAATAAAATTTCAAAATCACTGTCCTGGAGGATAAAGACCCCATTGAAAGTTCTTTATAATCTAGCCTCCATCCAATCTTAATGATAAAACACAAACTTTCTTTGCAACCTTGTTCATATTTCTCTCCCAGGTCCTAACTTTCATACCTTAACATCTGTCTTCCATTCTTCCTGTATGTTTTAGTTACTTTCTCATTGCTCACACAAAACACCCAACAACCACAAGTTAAAGAAGGAAACATTCATTTTGGCTTACAGTTTGTAGAGGTTTCAGTCCACAGTTGGCTGGTTCCAAGACAGAGTGGCATGGCAAAGGGACATGGCAGGGGAGAAACAGACCATGGTGTGGCAGTGAGAAGCAGAGAGAAATCAATGGAGTAGGAAAGATCTCTACTTCCAGGCCACACCCCCAGTGACCCACCTTTTCTCATCAGGCTTCACCTCCCAACATCACATCCAGCTATGAACCTACCAGATGACTAATCTCAGGTAAACATTTAAATTTCCAAATTTAAAAAACAACTGGATTTGGAACAAAATTGTGAAAAATCAAACATAACCTGATGCCATATGAAAAAGAATCATGTATTCTCTGAGATATATAAGCAAAATTTTATTAGAATTTTTGTTCTAATTTCTTATTTTCTTATGTTGAAATTGCAGAAGACATGTCATTTAAATCTGATTTTAATCTAATTTTATATTTTTTCTGTTAAATTTTGAGCCCTAATCTCATGTCTTACTTTTTCTTTCCCTAATGAAGACCTTAAACACTGCTAGTAAGCCCTCTCAGCTTAGGTGACTATGTATAATTAAATTATTCTTATAGCAACACCGAACTTGCACAAATATCATTTCTCTCCCAGATTATGCTTCTCTGCAAATTGAATCTTGATATTTGCTAAGTACTGCAACTAACTTCTCTGTACTTTATCTCAAGGAAATAGTTTCCAGGCAATCTATGTCTTTATAAGTAATTCATAAGAATTATTATCAACTATACTTCTATTCTTCATAAGATATTTGTTTACTATTATTTCAGTATCCCATATCTCAAAAATTCATCCTGTATTTCTGAATATATATGACAGACTAACTCTGCTTCACACTGCTATTTTTCCTCTTTGAAGCTGTAGTGTTTCCTGGTTTCCTGCTTATAGTCCATAATTTCCAGTTACTTTTTAATTCAGTTCTATTCCATTAGTGAGTCTCTAAATCTGCACATTCTGTAATAAGTAACAATATGCCAGGTTAATTCTGGATTCTCTTCTTTCTGACCTGTTATACAAGTCTATTTTTTCATTCAAGTCCTTTACCAAAAATTTTCTTCAGTAGCCCTTCCTAACAGCCTTTTCCTGTCAACTTCAGAGAGAGCTAAGATGCACCAGTAGACTCTAAGATATGTTAATATAATTATGTTTCATTGCCACATATTGAAAACTTAAAACTACATCAGTCAAAATGATCACTCAATTAATGCTGTGGCATGAATCAATGCATGCCAGTAGGGCTTTTAGCACACCACTCATTATAGCATCTCTGTATTATGTTGTATAATTCAGTATTCTTTAGTGTAATAGGTTGGATCCAAGGGTCTAATCTCTCTAAATTTAGGAGAATGATGGTTATCACAAGGCATGTGAACATGGGAACTTCTTATGTTTGCTCACAGTTATGGTTATGATGAAATGAGATATATCAAACTTTCCATCATGTGGTACTCAATTATAAAATTGGAAAAATACATATAGCAACTTTTTAGGTAATGGATAGGTAGTGCACATTCATCTCAGATTTATTTTTGGGAGTTCATTTCCTGACCATAGCTTAAAGAAATGGGTACCAAATAGAAAACAATGGTCTCACTGTGCAAAAGAAATAGAAATTGGAATTTGAGGCTGCTGAAATTTGGAGGTTAGGAGTAATAAAAAGAAGGAGGAATTGGAAGGATAAGAAAATGGAGAAATGTGTACTATGTAGAGAAGGAGTTCTAGAAGTTAGCTTGAGATCTCCTTGACTGTTTGGTCAAATACAAAGCTGCCCATGAAGAGGTAGATAAGGAGATAATTTGAGATTTTGAATGCTATACACTGCTAGGAGTCACTGGATTTCCAACCTATAAGAGTGGAGGAAAATCAATATACTCTCAGAATATTCAGGTTTTTAACCTAAGAAGAAAAGTGTTTACCCTCAGCAATGCAGAAGCATTCATTTTTCCCCACAGCTGGGCCAGATTTGTTATCATATGTTTTCTTGGTGATTGCCATACTTTCTGGAGTAACATGAAATCTCAGTGTTGTAGAGTGAGAATGTAAACTATTTCAACTCATATGGAAATTCCTCGAAAAACTAAAAAATATAATTTCCTTTTGACCCAGCCATTCTCTTTCTAGGTATCTTCCCAAAAGAATTAAACATATCCTATTACAGCGATATATGTATACCCATGTTTAAAGCAGTACAATTCATAATAGGCCACTTAGAAATGGCCTATATGTCCATTAACAGATTCATGGATAAGGAATATGTGGTATTGAAGAGGAAAATAGAGAGTTAACTTTTTAGAATTAAAATTCCCTGCAAGTAGCCACTCCCCTGAAGAGATTTATCTTCCTGTCTCCTACCAACACAAGGTACATATTTCCCTTACCTAACCATCAAACTGTGTTATCTCAAGCACTTGCTTTCCGTAACTCCACGCTCGCCTGGAGTTTGAACGTACATACTTGCAACATATATGATGTCGTTTTCTCTTAGGACAACCAGTAACAATGACATAAGATGTAACCAATCGATAACCACCAAATACTCTTCTTCTGTACTTCCTGCTTGCTAGTAAATCCCATATAAGTCCTAAACTACCAGAGACGAGGGCCTGATATTTTGTGAGGATTCAACCCTTCTTGGGCCCGTCGACATAAATAAATAAATCTGACCCAAATTCTGGGTGACATTTTGGTGTTTCTGTTTGTTGCTGCAGTGTTTATACAAAAACAAGTACTGCTGTACCATAAAGAAAGATGAAGTTGAGTCATTTATAGGAAAACAGATGCACCTTGAATTCATAATATGAACTGAAATAAATCAAAACGCGCAAGTTCAAAAATCGTATGGTTTTTCTTACATGATGAACCCAAGTGTAAATAAATCAATGAAGTAAAATAAAAGATAGACAACAGGAAATGGAAAGATAGATTTCTGGTATATGGGAAAGGGACTTAGAGATGGAGGAAGGGAGAGGGGCGTTAAAGAAATTGTAAAAAGAAAGAAGACATGTATCAACTAGCCACAATGAATGTATCTGTGAGTACCACAAACGTGCTAATAAAAATAGTATTTGTTTTTTAACTGTAGGGCTACATTACCTATAGTAAAAGAGTTAATGAAGCCTCAAAATAAATCCTGGTAAGATAAATGTGTTTACCCAATAAATTAGTCATAAAATTTTAATTAACATTAAAACAATGTGGTATGATAAAATACGTTGATGTTTGCAGTTTTTAAAATTATCACAGCAAAAGACAATTTTCTATTAGTATCTCTTAAAATACTCTTCCTCACTTCAAATACACCCATCCCATTGCTCTTGCCATTTTCTGAAACAGTTGTGGAAGTCCTCTTTTGTGGCTTTAGTTGTGCTATCCTAGCTGCACCCAAGCCCTAAATCAGTTCAACACATTGACTTTTCATGGCCATTTTGACTTTGGGGAAGTGCCAGGCATTGCATGGTGCCAGATGAGGTGAGCAGGGTGGATGAGGGCACACTGTAAGATTTCTACAAGGCTCCCTTTCTGTTGGCTGTAATTTTACATTTGAAGAACATTTTGCACCACAATAAGTAGGAAACACAAAATTTAAGAATGAAAAAAATCACTTTAAAGAACAGAATATATAAAAAAACTCACAATATTGTCATGATAGACTTGTGAATGTTTATGTAGTTTAGACCTATCATTGTGAAACTCTGCCCTAATATGTAGGGCAGATATCAGATAACCTGATATGTAGGCAGTACTACTTGAATATGGATTTTCAGTATCTGTGGTGTTTGCAATCCTTCCATGCAGTGTTGAGGAGCTGGAACAGTTGTATATGTGTGTCTATGTGTCTGTGTGTTTGTGTGGGTGGTTGTGTATGCATACATTCCTGGGAAAAAATATCTGTAGATGACATTGTATTACAAATTGAATAATTTTTTCAGGGTATGATCGATTTATCTTCTTTAAAAATAATACAAAATTAGAGGAAAACATATTTTTATGGCTTTCATGGAGACTACAACCTTGAATTTGAAGTTTGTCTTCTACAGAACCCATGCTCATGAAATCCACCTGTGAAATTCCACAGTATAGAAAAGCATCATCTTTACTATACCAAATCTCCAAGTACAAAAGAAGTTTGATTCCGATTATGTCTCTGGGGGATTGCTGAATTTTTGTATTATTAACATGATTACGCTACTTTGAATTATGCTACTTTGAATTGTATCAAGAATTCACATCCAAAGTAAGTTCTATATTTGCTTCTGGATACCAGCAATTTCCATTCTATATTCTTAAGTATATGAGTGCCTGAATTACTTAATGGTTTAGAAATTTGAGAAGACTGGATCAAGCTGTACCGAAAAAGGAATTCAGACATATAAATGAAACATATTTTCCTACTATTATCTTCTTTATCTCACCTACTTAATAACAGGCCTGCATTACTTCATTCTAAATCAGTCAGATGTGGTTAATATAATGTGTGATAGAATTATAATGAAAATGCTTCTATATTTGTTAAGAAATTTGCCATGTCCAGTTTTGGGAAAGTAGAACTCAGTGTTCAAGTTCTATTAATTTAATATGCCTATCAGATGGATTTCTTTTTAGATTAAAATCTTGATAAACTCAGCAAATGACTCCTATTAAAGATACTTAGGCTAGTCCCAAAGACAAAGCAAGACTTTAATAGTACCAGTAGGGGCTGAGGATTTAGCTCAGTGGTGCAGCGCTTACCTGGCAAGCATGTGTTCGATTCCCCAAAAAAGACACTACCAATAAATTAATGGTTTTAATATATGCTAAAATAATAATGATGTGATGATTAAAAATTATACTAAGTTCTATACTTTCAAATTATCTTTATTTTATGTTGGGTAAAAATTTTATTCTGACAGAAGTTTCATGAAAATGTCTACAAATATATATATTTTTCCAGTCTGCACAATAGAAATATTCTGAACAAATAAATCAACTAAGAAAAGTTTTATTCGCTAGTCTGTGCTAACTATTATTAAAGTCCAAATAATTTTCTCTAATATATGGATACATAAGTAGATAGATAGATAGACAGACACACAGACAATCAATTGATTGATCTATTGATAGATATACATGTGTGTGTATACAATTGCCTAAGAAGTGAAAGAGAGGAGTGGGGCTATAACTCAGTAATAAAACACTTGCCTAGTATGTGCAAAGCCCTAGGTTAGATTCCCAGCACTTTTTAAAAAAAGAACTTAGTGATGCAGTTATATCATGTAAAATATATTTTGAATTTCAGAGTAATAGATAAAAGAAGTGAAAAGAGAAAATTGCTGTGTTTTCTTGTGGTGAAAATGCATTAGTAT